>MJUU01051570.1:1896-11906 GCA_002080025.1 Modiolus philippinarum | reverse complement strand
AAAAAATCTGTGCCCCGGGTGAGGATCGAACTCACGACCTTCAGATCGCTCTTTGTGATTGATTATGAGACTGACGCGCTGCCTACTGCGCTACCGAGGCCACAGTATTCGGTCGTCAAAATCATGTACTTAACTCTAGAATAAAACTTGTTTAAAGTTGTAAAGTCTTGTAAAAGTGTTGTTAGGGCAAATCAAACATGTTTTCATCAAATAATTAGCCATCTAACAAGATGTTTTACTTTTTTTAAAATTTAGGTTTCATGACTGGTACACGAATAGTTACAAATGCCGTAAAGAAATGAGAAGTTTACAACTTTTTTCCTGCATTATTTTTCTGCAAGAAAAGTTTCAATAAATGCACATGTTAACCGATGAAGGTTAGCATTCAGCCGGTGAGCAAACCACCGAAAAAGCAATTAAAACCGCGTTTCTCAAAACATCCGGATCAAGGACGATAACACCACAAACGCTACCACTAGGTGGCGCTTCGCTGACCTTAATATTTTTTTCAATTCACCATCTCGCAAAAAAACACAAATATATTCATGAAATTAAATGAATGTACCATATATTTAATAACATATCGATATAATTAACATTTTCCCACATGACTCAACAGTTTTGATAACAATTCTTGCAAGTAAACCCCTGAAATCTGTGTTTGAAATCAGGTCGACGAAATGTAAACAAACCACGCGCGACTCAATGTTTACCTTTTTGGGGCCTCAATTCAATTGACACAAACATAGTTCTACGTCACAAAACTATATATAAACCGGTGTTATAGGAAATTTAATGTGTATTCTTTGGGTAAAAGCCGGGGTTTCCCATCATTCTTAGTATTTATATCAGAATCGTCAGAGAATTGAGGGGTACTAAAAGGACATGAAAGCTAGCGTGGGAACTGTAGAATCCAATGTTTGGGGGTAGGTTTTCGTTCTATCAAGGCTTAAGTTTCGATTTGCATGCATTATTTAACATGTAATCTTGGAAGAGTGTAAGAAAATACCATCGGAATCAACGACCTTGTCATACGTATGTGTAGCACGTGGTGTAAATTTCTAACATCTGACTGACAAACAAAAGGTGGATTAATATCAGCGTTTCAAAACGATATACGTTTGTTTTTGAACATCGAAAGTGCCACCTCTGCTTATTAAAATACACTCTTTCCTTTATATTTACTCCACTATCAGGTCTCAGCAATACATGGAAAAAGGGGGGGGGGCTTTCCCAAGGTAAACAATCAAATGGAACTGTCTCAATATGTCTGTAATGTAAACATCATTATGTTGATAAAAGAAGAGCTGTTTTAACCTCACCACACATCTGTATGTTGATTTTAAGTCTCTAAATATTTTCTTTTGGTGCATCTTTTATTTTTAGAGCATTTTGTTTTGTTTTGTCATGTTTTTTTTTGTCATATTAGCTGCTATTTTATTATGACAGTGGAGGCTGTAACTTTAACCAACGCTTTAACCCTGATTAACATTCCCAACATATTGAGAATAAACAGTTTTGTTTTGGGTCTAAGGCACATGGATTTTATTTCAGAGATCTAGATTATGGGACATTTGTGGGATATGGATTATTTATGAAACACACAAAATTATGATATTTTTAAGAAGCTTATGAATGGTTTTTGTCTATTTTAAGAATTTTAAGGGATGATATTATTTTGTTTTGAAGATATGTGTAGATATGATTGAAGGATACAGGATATTAGTTCAATAGGGGATGTGGATTATTCTTTTTTTATTAAAGATCAGAATTGCATACTAAAATAAAATATCAATAACCCAGAACAAGAAAATTCTTGAATAGGAAATATAAATTATTTCAATTTCTGTTGTACACATTCTGTATGTAGCCAAGTTAAGGTTTTTCTTCAACTCTGGTGGTGCATTAATATTCTATATACATAAGTATTAAAGTAAAGATGGATTCATAAGAAGTGGCATTACAATTTTCAGAGACCATAGCATTCATTGTCTACATGTATATATGATGCATTTCTTATCATTTTTGTACCCTATAATTAACAAAAAGAAGAAAATTAAGCTCATCTCACAGAATCAAATAATTGCCCTTTACAAGCTTGTTTCACAGTTTTGTTGCAGGTTGTTTGATGACATTTTTTTTTAATTTTGGTTGTTATTCCTCCATCATGTATCTTAAACATGTTCGGCTTAACTTATATTTTATATTCCAAATATGTGTAATAAATTCTGTCGCAATGTCCATAAATCTGATTTCAACATTACTTTTTTACTAATATGTTTACCAGTATGTAGACCTACCCTGTCAACGCAGCCTGTTTCACTCCTTAGGGTGTTTAATGTGGACATGCATGTCAATTTTCTTCTCATACTTGAATGTAAATGTATCTGTTATAGGGATTATGATACTCCAATGTGGGTATGCTATACTTTCTTGTACTTTACTTATAATATTACTATTTCAGAAGACAATATTCATCAGATACTCTCTTGGTACTCTTTATGTGCTACATTTTATTTATTGTAGCACTATTTATTTTCTGGACAGATCTAATCAACATCAGCAAATGTTTAATTAAATGGCATTTTTTGTTCTGATATCTTGCATGTTCAAGAACTCTCCAAATGAGAGCTGTGATCTTTAAAAATGCTGAGTACAACATTTTGATAACATCAAACAGTTTGCAGGATTTATTTATTTATTTCAGGTATGCTTTTAAATATTTGACAAACAAATCATCACAAATGTTGAGTTCATCACCCAGAATCCCTCCCAAAGAGTAAAATATAGTACATTTTTGTATATGATATGTGTATTAATAAAATCTGGGACGAATAAGAAGTGGAATTTAAAAAAAATCCGATTTGAATGTGGATATGTCATGTTCACTCAGAATTTTCATTCACTCTGATGTCTCCCCCTCCCCCTTTTCCCAATAGCTGTATTTTACTAGTTAAATTGTTTTCTGTTCTTAATTATAAGGACATACATGCTTCAAACATATATTTACATAAAATTTTGTACAATATACGTTCCAACAAACTTCAGGAATCCAAATTATTCTGGACGATATGTTGACAAGTAGATTTACCTCCCTTTGTAAGAAACACGACCAAAGAATCCAATTGACACAATCGAGTTCTAACAAACATTTTGTAAAAATTTTAATAAAAAAGGCTAATAAATATAATAAAAAATGGTCACATTCACGGAATTCCCATCATTCGACATATTAAAAAATATATTGCTAATTTTTGTTCGGCGTGTTTACAATCACCCTTCGAGGTCACGACCGTTTGCGTTAAATATTTACCGATTCTTACAATTTTGTCACTCCCAAAGTTAGTTTATCGTTTTGTTGACATCTGAAGAATATGTACGTTCCGACTTTTCAACATGTATTTCACTAGAAATCGTCGTATTTTTACAAATTCCATTCGTTGTCGTTGACAAAAATGCACCATTTTCGTATCAGAAAGTCACGTGACAATGTTTTGAGAATCGACGCCATTATTGACTTTGCTCACCGGCTGTATGTTGTTTTAATAATGAAAGTTTGTTTCTAACTTGTATTTAATATTTAGCTGTATATCAAAATGACATGTTAACAAGAATAAAATAAATTGAAATTTAATATAATGTTCATCAGTCAAGTACCTAACCTGTATGAGTTATTACAGAAAATAACATGCATGTGTTATTACAGATGTTGTTTTGAGTTATCTGCTCTTTATTTCTAATTCTGTAATAACATATGTATGTAGCAACCTTTAATATATTACCTTTTTTTGTCACTTGGGAATTGCTTAGACCTTTGCGCAGAAACTAATTATTTAGCCTGGATAAATCAGTTTTCAATTAAGTAAACATTTTTGATGAGCCATGGTTAATCAATGAGACAAGGCTCTAAAGTGATATACAGTCAGGGGAACTACTGGTACAAGTGATTTTTAAATCACTGCTATAAGTAATTTTAGAGCTCTTTTAACAAAATTCCAAATTGTGTATAAAATCTAGAATTACTTAGATGATTTACTCATTAGATTGGTTGTAGCCATTCCATATGATGAAATAGTATGTGTGGCATCTTTTAAGTGTATGTTTGTAAAGAAATCAATGACATGCTTAGAGAAATTTGAGATTTTGTGAAGAACTTTTCGTTTTTAATGCCATTTTCAACACTGATTTTCCAATTTAAAATGAATTTTCTGACCACAAGTGATAATTTTCCTATGAACTTCAATCCTTCAACTTTATATTAAAGCATTAAAAAAGTGGTATTCGGGGTCAAAAAACAGGTATTTGCAGGGCCTGAAGACATCTGGGGTCTACAGAAAAATATTACCTGTAACAGTGATTTTTCCTTAAAAATTTCAAAAAATCATTGTGAACAGTGATTTAAATTAAATCAGCACTCACATTGACTTGTATTATCTGATATCATTTTAAACTGACAAAATATTAATCTTCAGCATTTTATGACATATTCTAGACCATTTGCAGGACCAAGACAATGAAAATACCCATGTTTAGGGGTGAAAAAACTTAAATAACTGTTTTCAGTGATTTTTGTAATCACTTCATACAGTAATTTAAGCAGTAAATCAAGGGAAGCAAATCTTACTTCTCATGTTTTGAAGCACAAAAGTAACTTGTACAGGTGATTATAAAATCACTTATTCCAGTAGTTCCCCTGACTGATATAACTTAAGTTGTAATAACAATGCTTAGTTATTACAGGAATATGATCTAAAAATTTGTTAGTTTATTAGACACTTGGGAATTACTAAGAAACTTGCGCAGAACCTATGGACATGCTTTGATTTTCATACATTACTGTTAATTAAGATATAATCTGATTAGACATTATTTTGGTCTGGGGAAAACACTTTTAAGTGATGTAGAGTCGCTGTAATAACACCCTTTTATTATTACAGGCATACTTTTCCTGTAATAACATATGTATATTTTGCAATATTGGCAAACTATGAGAAGTCCTATGATTTTGACTCCTAGCATGCTGGTAGACAATAATGGCAATGATAAAATGGTATACATTTAAAACAAAACTATGACTCCATAATTCCTATTTGAAGCATGTAACATACATATGTTATCAATTTTTTCCATTAGTAATAACACATGCATGTTATTTTTCTTTAATAACTCATACAGGTTAGGTACTTGACTGTTCATGTCAAAGATTTTTTTTATTTTGAGGATTATAACATTTTCACAAAATACATTGATGACAGGTAATAAATAGTTTATACAAAAAAATGTTAAAATCATTAAAATTTTAGACTTTTTGTATTTAAAAGGTTGATTATAATGCCTAAAGGCACTAAAATCTTGTCAATTAGACACTAATCAAGTCTTGTTAATCACTGACACAAAAGTAAATATGACAAACAACTGATTAGAAGCCATATATAACATAAAGATTTCTTTACATAGTTTGAAAATGAGACCTTTCAAACTTAGAAGTTTATTTGACTATATGTATCAGCCATTGTCCATCCAGAGACATTAAACAATTAAATGTTTCTGGTCGATGTGAGCGATACAGGTTATCGAGTGCATTTGTTTAATATTTCTGTTACAACTGCTTTATTTATTTCATTATTTATTTATTTTTGAACACCTCATACCCCTAAAAATTGTGTATATTTATATATTTTCTCACATTTTTCACAACAAAATTTACAAAAAAAAATTAAAAATTTTATGAAAGGATATGATATTTTTATGATATTTTTTTTATTTTTATCATTTTTTTTTGTATTTCACCCTCAAATTTACAATATTATTTACAACATTCACACATTTTGTCAACCAATGTTTAACTAATTTATTATTAAAATTTATACCTAATCAAGCCCCTTACTGTACCCCTTTATAACTACTAAAACAACAATATTTAATTATGTGATTTTAAGAATGTTGGCATTCAGGGAACACACCATTGGCATTTATAGTAAAATTCAATAAACATATTTTTAACTGTTTATACAACAATAATTTTAAATCTAATTTAGATTTCAAACTTTAATTTAAATTCAAGAGTTACTCTATTAAAATATATAGAAAATGAAAAAATGCATCAGAGGAAACAGCAATTTTCACAGTGTCCACATTTGAAAACAAGAGAGAAAAAGTGCCTATTCTTGCATATTAAAAATACCAAGTCATAATAATATTTTGTGTAAAGAAAATATCTAAACTTTCTTGAATTAGGAGGTAGCCATCTTCCATTCACTCTCTTTTAGCATGTATATGTAGTTGAATGTAATTGGAAAAGTAATTGAAATTACATCCCTTTTTGGTAAGTAATTAATTAAATTACAATTACATGTAATTCAATTTTTTGTCAGTTACACATTACTTCCAATTACATCAAAATTTGTAATTAATTACAATTACACATTACAATTACCCCATCCCTGGTCCAGCTAGTAGGGACATAAAGAGACTTTTGAATTCTAAAATTTTTGGGAAAATAGATTATGCCATCTGAAAGAGATCTCTTCCACATTCTCAAAACACTTTACTTTTTGCATATGGCTCAAGAAATAAGCAAATGACACTCATTTTTCATATTGATGAAATTTCAGAATTTTGAAAATCTGTTTCCAGTTACAAATGTCACAAAAATATTTATTTTGACCTGTCAGTACTAATGTAAATTGTTGTATATGTTTCTTTGCATCTATTTACTGCATTCCATTTGTGTGTTTTAATTAATAAGCCTACAAAATAAATTATTATTGATGAATCTGAAGTCGGTCAAAATAATCATGGAGATTATTCTGTCTCTAGAGACCCTTATCTATATCATGTATATTTTGATATTTTTTTTTTCCTGCCTAGGCGACATTTATTTCATGAATATTAATTACGGATTAATTATTTGAATTTCTATATGTGATTTATTTTATTTTGAAAGCAATAACTTTGTCATTTTAATGAAATATCTATATATCTTTTTCTATATTTTTTTTTCTGTGCCGCTTTATTTCAAAGTGATTGGTTGCCAATCTTAGTGGAAGTGAAAGAGACAAAAGTCAGTATTTCTTTCCTTGAGTACAAAAAATACGATTTATCCTGCAATGGTAGCTTTTACTATACAGATAAAGCCCTACATATATTGCTGTGCTGTATCCTGCACAGCTGTATCTTGTACACTATACAGGATATCGATTTAAGCCACTCCCACTTCCGGTATTTATGGACAAACATAAATCCTCCAAAAAATCATTTTTAGATTATTTTTCCATTAAATGATGTTGTTTTATGTATTGCAGGATAGAAACAATATATAATAAGTGTCTTTAGATATCAAATGTATTTGTACTCGGCACGAAACAGATTGAAATGCTCGCAAAAGGCTCGCATGTCAATCTGTTTCTAAGCCTTGTACAAATACAGTTAATATTTAAAGACACTAACTACATGTTGTCTATTTATGACACATTTAGTGAATTTAAACTTGTGAGAATAAATGAAATGACAAAATGTATTTCCCTTTGTCTTATAGACTGTAGATCTTAAGTATTCATGCCGGTTGACCTTTGACGACTCTATCATTTGTCTATTCAATCTACATATATAAAACTTATCTTGCTTTTAAAATTGAAATGTGCGAATATCCATTACTGTTAAACCAGGAGGGCAATTATTTGAATTTCTAAATTTCATATTCATTAAATTTTGGTATTGGTAAACTAGCAATTACAACAACAATTTACCAATATCATATTATTTCTCTTAAAGCTTAACTGTAGTATCTTTCATAAAAATAAAATGGATACTAATACAATGGATGATCTATTATTTAAAGACATTTATACACTGCCACTGACCTGAGACTGGAAGCTTTAAATTGTAAAAAATGATCCAGGGAAAAAATTACAAAAATTGCAACAAAAAATGCATGAACCACTGAACTGATTTTTCTTTAAATTTGAAGGTGCTATATATGCTTTGCATAATATCTCTGGCAGTGTTAAAATATAAACATTTATATATTTTTTAAGCATTCTATTATTCAAACGCAACTAAGAATATGATACCAATTTTGGACAAATATCATGTATCAGACATGTCAGAAGAATACTAAATAATATGTTTTGAAGTTTATATCTCTCTGTAAAGAAGTGCAAATTAGCTTAAAATGATAACGATATTGGAAAACCATGAAATATAACAATAGTTTCCCTTCAGTGAAGCGCTGACAATAAAAATAAAAGGTTTATAAAGAGGAGGTAACTCCATCTTTTTGAGATATGGCTTCTTTCAAAAAATATTTAAAAATAGAGTTCGGGCATTTTGTTCAATTTTTTTGCAGTAATTATATCAAAAATATATTTTCCTAATTTTAGATAGTAATTTTTAGGGTGTATATTGCTTTTTTTCAGTTTTTCCTAAAAAATTATAATTTTCAAAAAAAAATTTCTATCCTCATTTTCTATTAAATATGAATATACACAATCTTCATTATGTCAGTAACAATAATCATTTGCATTGGAAATCTTCTGGTTGTTGTGTTAGTCACAAAAGCCCGTAATTGAAGGGTAGTTGAAGGGTATTTTTTTCAATGCAAATTTGGCAACAGAAATTTGGTTAAATTTAGAGTTGTCTCTCTTTGCTTTTACATGCCTACAGCTAGTGGCCGGGCTGATCACAAGGGCTTGTTACAAATTATAATAATAACTTCAGCCAGAGACATATAGATACAGAGATTAGAAACTCCTAGTTAATCCTATGTAAAAATCAGTAATAACACGTGTGTGTGAGATTTCCCATGAGGTTATTTAATTTTTACTTCTCTTATTTCTGTCCTGTTTTCACATTTCCTGAACAGTTGGAGAAATATGTTTCTCCTCTCTACTCATTTCAATATGATCATACATAAAACACTGGTGCCAATGAATGGAGATCATAGCTAAAGATTAGACCCATTGGTAAAAACATCTTTTTTTGGTCATGCATGGCATAGAAGCATTTTGTCAGGTGAGCGATACAGGCTCAGTTTCTGAGCCTCTGGTTATGCTTTAGCATCATTACACATACAAAATACAAAATATTTATTTGTATCAACACATATTCAATAAATGGTTATAACACAACTAACAACAACATAAAAACACCAAGACATGAATGGTTCAAAACAATATGATTCAATAAATGACAATGTATGAATATACAATTATAGAAACCTGGGGTGACTGTGACTTTTATGTGTAATTAATAACAATTTGTAAGGTCAATGAAAAGGAGGGGTTTACTCTTGTTACTTTTATAGTTAAGTTATATATCTTGGCATTGATTGATAAATTCAATGATTGCCTTAAGCATGTTAAGCACTACTAAAGAACTACTGTTTACATGTAGTATCAAATACAGTTTGTTTTCAGTCAAATAATAAAAAATTTTAAATTCACATTTCAACTTATTGTTTAACTCTTGCCTGTATATGTTATATTTTGGGCAATGTATGAAAAAATGTATTTCATCTTCGACTTGCCCACTTTCACATTTAGTACATAGTCTTGCATTTTGGGGGATATTTTTATAGCGCGCTTTCTCTATTGCAAGAGAGTGAGCACTTATTCAATATTTACAAATTGTGGACCTATCAATTTTGAATTTACAGATATCTACATAGCAAGGCCTTTGCTTTGACTTATGAATGTTTTTATAGAAGGACAATTTATTACTTTCAATTATACTGCTATGTTGATTTTGCATTGACTGGTCATTAAGCCTTTGTTGATATTTGGTATATTTCTTTTAAGATTGCTAGTATTATCAGTCAAGTAGCCAAAACCTAGTTCACTGATCCAAGTTTTAATGGCTAAAATCCATTTGTTGGATATATATTCTATATATTTTATTGACTAAAGTATTGGTTGAATTGGAGATATGATCCCAAAATTTTATTGAAAGAAGTTTAATTTTACTTTTTAGAGGATTTCTGTTTAGTTCAGATAAACAAGTCACATTTGTTG
>MJUU01051569.1:256619-288363 GCA_002080025.1 Modiolus philippinarum | reverse complement strand
AAAATCTATTCAGTGGTTCAGGAGGAGTAGCGGATAAGAGATGGGTACCCCCTTGTAATGTTATGGCTAAGTCCATGTTTTGCTATGGGAAACCCAACAAATCAATCAAATCTAATTCTGAAATAGGAGGTGCACATCTACATTATGTCATAAAGACTAAGTTTATGTTTCATCAAAATCTATTCAGTGGTTCAGGAGGAGTAGCGGATAAGAGATGGGTACCCTCAGGTGTAACGGACGGACGGACGGACGGACGGAAAGACGGACGGACGGACGGAAGGACGTACGGACGGAAGGACGGACGGACAACTCCATCACTATATACCCCCACTTTTCAAGTGGGGGTATAATAAGGCGGTCATGGAAATAACAATAATTGGTTCTAGCTCTCGCGTAACGGATCTACTGTGAAAAAACATACACTCTGTAAGCAGAAATTAGAATATTGCTATCAATGTTGGGATAATTAATAATTTTGAGATTAAAGTCGTCCCTTTTGTTGTAAATTTCAGTAAGAACAATACACGAGGTAATTGATTTCACTCCCTGTTCGGAATTCGCCTTGCGGACTAACTACATAATTTCACATTCTGGCAAATTTTATTTGATTGAAAATCTATGCTACATGTAGGAGGTCTTAGAAAATTCCTGCCGATTACTGACATTTCTTAGAATAAGTCATTGGTCATCAAAAATACTTTGTCAGGTTGGAGAATAATAATGAAGGTTATATGGATTTTGTTCAATGTACATTTACTCTATATCCCTTTATTTGTTCCCTCCTGCAGTGTAGAATCCGTAAAAAAATCAACGTGCGAGAGATTTATGCTCTCTGTGCATTTCAGGTTCTTAAGAGACTAAATTATCTGTTTTATTATGCCAAGTTGTCTTGTAATTGACTCGATGAGTGCCCTGTGATGGTTTATATGTTTGTGATTGTGTTCTATGAATCTTTTGTCGGGCAACGGAATGGCAGCGTTTGTACAACATTTTGCCAGTTAATTCTATGTTTGTTGACAACCCCGCATCCAAAATATTGAATAACATGGATGTAGCGTTGTTCGACGGGTAGCAATGAATTCCACTCAACCGGTACAATAGCCTGTTCTGAACTTACTTTGAATTATGAGCAAACGTTCATCGTTGAGGGCCTCATGGTGACTTCACAATGAAGAACAATAACAAAAGCGTTGTTTCATTGCTTGTTTTATCACGTATTTGTAAAGTCTTTGTCTCATGTGCATTTACTCCATATCCTTTCCATGTTTATCATACTCCATTAAACTATTCAGAGACTTAATATGGTTTCGAGTTGATTTCATTTGCCTTGAAATACACCGGTAAACAAATACAGGTGCAAAAGTGTGGAAGGAGAAATTCTAAGATTAAAAACAAAAATACGCAAGCTCAAACTAAACATAAATCGAAACAACATGACATACATAAAATAAATAAAGAAAAATAAACAAGAACGCAACAAAATTACAGCACTAGCATTTTTCACCCTACTAAAACTTGAGATATTTCAGGTGTTCTGGAAAGGTAAGAATGATATGTTACCAACACACTGCCAATGATGAGTCAAACTTGTGGCATAGTCAGTGATTGTCAGTTTGAAAATAAACTCTAGATCTACTCAATGTCTATTCTCATTTGTGAAATAGAAACATTGTAAAGATCTTGTCAAATCATGATTGTGATCGTAAAACGTTTGTAGTGATGAGTGAAACAGTGATTGAACTCATGAGCCAGTAATTTCGCCCTTGCACAAAATTGGTGTACAAACTACAGGTGCGACAACAGCGTATGAGTTATGAAATATAGACGTCAAATGTTTGGAATGTGTGAATATTAAAAACGGGAACTTCCCTATTGGAAAGTCGAGATCAACAGAGTCATCAACTCATTCTATAGTTTTAAATCCTCAATACATATTTTATAAACATATTTTATACATATTGCTACGACAGCTTATTCGTGCTACATAGCAGCTAAAGGAAAACTTCTAAGTAAAAATCGTTTGTATCTCATCAGGAATTTATGCACAATCGATTTTTTACATCGCGCAAATGATCTGAAAAATTAAGCACAAGAATTTCAAAAATAACACAAACGTTCTTACGAATTTAAAATCGTTCAATTTTTTTTTTTTTCAAAGGAATTAAAAATCTACTTGTTTTAACGAACATGTTGTCCTTTTTGTAGATATAAACCCCGCTTCATGCATTTTCTTTCTGCAATTTCACGAGTGGGGCAGATCATGCTTACTGTTGATACCTTGTGTTTTTGTGAGGTTCACACTGCATTGCTTAAGTTTTTTTAGAGTTATAAATCTTCATGTTATTTGTTTTTGGCATGTTGTCTTCATTTGATTTACATTTTAATTGCCTTCTTTTTGATTTTTTTACAATAATTCCCCTTCCCTCTTTTCGCTTCGGAATTCGTTTGCCGATTTATACATTTAATATATGATTAAAATGTGTTGCCCAATTCTGGTTTTATGATAGGATTGTTTCGTCCATCACTCAGTACTAGAACTTTGATGTACTTGACAAAATAAAACCCTTCAAATTTATTATCTCACTCTATTTTTGATGCAAAATATGTAATGTAACACACGTAAAATCAATAAAGGCAAATCGAAAAATTTCTAAACAGATTATGTTAGATGACGAAAGATTAGATATAACGATTCCTTGTATACTTCTAAGGAAATGATAAACCTAAAGTATAAAAATAAAATTTATCCTTCTTTTGTTCCGTCGTTTCTTCCATAGATGTACATATTAAAACCATTTAAAACAATTGTTTTTTAAGATCGCACGGGGTCTAAAACCTGTAGTACATAATTTTCTTATATTTTCATGACTTGCCCGTTGTTAAAAAAAATAATAATAAATTGAGGGTCACCGGCCCTATGAGGGTGAAATTTTGTAAAAATTGGCTATTTTGGTTGAAACTGTATCAAATTTATGAAAATTTATAGTAGTTACATAAGATAGATTATTATTTTTTTTATTTGGTACATTATTAGCCAATATACTCGCCTTCGATTTGAACGAAAAATATTTTTGGGTTCACCGAACTAATTTTTGAATAAATGGCGAAAGCTGGTGTTTTCCTATTACACATGTATATATATCTTTACAAAAAATCTCCCCTAAAAAGAGAAGATGTTAAAAGGTTCAATAATTTGGATGGTTGCCCAATAAAAGTGATACATTTGATCATATTAATTTATTATAAGACATTTATTTTGTTTCCTTTAATTTTTTTATGCAAACTAAGGTATTGTCGTCTAATATTGTCACATTGGAACGCGTCTTTTTTTTTACATTTAGGTCATTATTTATTGCAATGTTTCTTTATCAACTTAGCAATTTCGTCTCTTTTAGTTTAAGTCTATGTTTCTAAAAAACGTAACAGAATTATGCAGTTAGCATGATATTGTCTTCGAAATAATTGATTTAGTCTGCACTGAAGAGCCACAAGTTGTCGGAACGGCCATCTTCAGACACTTGAATTTTCGGTATCATGTTACATCATAGATTTATAAAATAATAAACATTGAAAGGATATAGTCAGGATAAAGTCTTTACTATTACATGGTAAGATCAAGTAATGAGACATCGCTTCAAGTTTAAGTCCTCATTACAACAATGATCTTTAGTAAATTAAAGATGACCCATAGCACCAGTCTCAGAGGAATTCATTGCTAGTTGTCGATTAACGCTACATCAATATCCATGTCTTTTTCAACCCAAGGATGCAGGATCAACAAACAAAAAATTAAGTGGCAAATTATTCTTACAATCGCTGCCATCCGTTGCTCGACAAACTAATAGAAAAGGATAACAACTTAAAACAACCAAAGGGCACTCATCGAGTAAAAAGTAAGAAAATTTGCATAATAAAACCATGAGATGTGAACACTATAACCAGGTGGTCAGAACGACATTTTGAAATTGCAAAGAATAAAATAAATAAATAGAATACCAATGTTTGAAAGTATAGTAGTGAGAGAATATCTTTTATTTATCTATTTTATTTAAATGCACATTTATACCCATATACATTAGGGTTGAAGGCATACATGCATAACAAAACAAAACAAAGATTACAAAATGAAAAATCATGCAGTTGATGAGTCCACTCTCCTCAGCGCAAAAGACCTTGTAACGAATGAAGCAGTATACTGCACGATTTGTGGACAATTTAAACATACATATAGTTTATCTGGTTTATTTCAATATTTGGTATTAAACGTTTTATTTCCTGTAAATAGTTTTCTCTTAGTTTTGTGTTATTATTACATGAAAATAAGAAATGTTCTTCGTCATCAATAGTGTTGGAATTGCAGTTCTTACATTTTCTGTTTTCTCGTTTAATATTTTTGTACCTTCCCCTTTCAATTTCTAAAATATGATCGCTGACTCTTAATTTTGATAGATATTTTCTATTTTCAATTTTTTTATATATATTTTCCAAATATGGTTCAATTTCATATTTTTTCTTAAATTTACTATACAGAAACAATTTATTACTTTCTGTGAGAGAATTTAATTTTTTTTTAAAATAATGTCTTATAGTCTTCTTCAAGTAGTTCTTTCACATACTTTGTAAATTTAGGTTACTCTGTATGAAAATTTATATTTTCTATATATGTGACATCAATATTAATTTGACTGCCAATGTATTTGGCAAAAGTATAAATATGACCCCTTTTCATGTAGTTGTTTTGAGAGGTTATATGCATCATATAATAGAGGATTAACATCAGTAGAAGAAATTCTTGCCATATACTTTTAATGTTTGTAATTTAATATACATATCCATTGGATACTGACCAAGTTCAGCTCGTGCGGATTATTTACAGATTTTTTACTTAAACCTAAAATTGATTTACAAAATTTTAGGTTTAATTTTTCAATATTACTGTTGTCATTAGATGCTATGACATCAAAACTTGAATTGAATTTTTTAGCTCTCTCTTGAGAATTTATAACTTTTTCTAAAAAATCCATATACCAAATCTCTGAATTGTACATTAAAATTGGTTTAATTAGGGATTCAAAAAGTTTTTTATACAAGAGTATTGGAACATTTCCAATATTATTTAAAGTTTTAAACATACTAAACATGACTTTATTTCCTTTTTTTGGTAAGTTCAATATGAGATGAGTGAAACTTGCCAGAAGCTTCTATAATATTACCTAAGTACTTAAATTTAGTAACTTTTTATAGTTTATGACCTTCTATAGTGAAATATATAGGGATCAACAAAATACCGAAGTTACTGTTTATTTTTTTTTCTTCATATGAAATGAGAATAAGTACACAGTACTGAACTGAAATGTAATGAGAGCATACTTCTCTAACACGGGGATATATACAGACTATATGTAAAAAATAGATTGTTAGAATACATAATTCTGAAGGGTCTGAATTTTTTTATTAATAACAAATCAGGCTAAAATAAACGCATCTGTCCAAAACCAGATTACAATGTATATCTGTCCCGTATCTTTCTTGATATCAATAATAGTTTAGAAAAACATTTGATTTTCTTCTTCGTTGGAAATAAACTCAAAGTTGTTACTTCCGGAAATTAATCGGACATCCGCCATTTGCATGTGCCTGTACATATGACTGTTTATCACTAATTATTACCTAATTACATGTCTTAATGTTCCATCGTTAAAGTGTTAAAAAGAACATTTAATTACTATAGAGGAAAATAAAACAGAATTATACATTGAACGGTGTAACACTCAAAGGAGAAAATTGTGCTTTATTTAAATAAATTTATGTCATTTAACAGAAAAAACTTTTTCTTTAGCGTTTTACTGAAAAAGTTAACATTATTTAAAGAAAAAAATGAAAAGAAAGATTTTCTTTTGAAATATTTAAAGAGTTTAGTAAATATTCCTATGAAAATGATCAAACGATTTATCTAAAATTAGAAAAAAACGGAATAAAGTACCCAATCTACACCACAAAAAATGTTTTAGTTCAGCACACCTATAGATGATGTTATATTTAAAAACCATGAAAAGCTGAAAAAAGGACAAAAATGCTTAAAATTATAATAAACATTTAGTGCAATTTGATTGCACTGTAAGATGTTTGCAATGATACATATTCTTTTGAACTTGGTATAACTAGGAAATCTATGATAATATTAATTAATATTTAAAGTGTGTTGTGAAAACAGTACAATCATCTATATAAAATAAAACTTGTCTGCTGAAAATGCATATCATTTCAGAAAATGTAATTCAAAACTTATATTGCGTAAATTTAATTTTCCAAGTACGATGGGCCAATGACTCCACTGTAGATAGCAATAAAAAATTGAAAACGTATGAAACAGCTGATAGAGAACACAAGTAACATCATAATCATTTCCATGGGAGAGATTTCCTTTGACTTTAGATACTGTAACTTTTGAAAAGAAAGGTTTTCGAAACACTGCACTATCAGTCCACCAGCAGGGGTATCGACTGAGTGTCTATAAAACAAATAAGTACTGAAGTTGCTATGAATTGTAATTCTCGTCAGTGCAAAAAACAATCAAACATTTGAAAAAAACTGATTTATTGTAAAGCAAATAAATATATCCTGAAGAAAGCAACCAAAACTTAAAAGTGAAATAAATTTTCATATTGCATTAGTGCAGATATAACTTATACTTCATTACGTCTTTGACAACAAAGATCCCCTTTAAGCTTTGTTATGGAATTAACGAGTTATTATATGAATATAATGCTTTGTTAAATATATATTTCACTTACAAGCTCTAGCAATATAAAATTCTACCAGGACAATTTTCCTCAGAATTCATGCAATGCCCCTATATTACAGTTACTTTGGTATTACACAAACGAAAGAAATGATAGAGACCAAATACCCTAGTAACGCCAAAATCATTTTAGGAAAGGGTCTTTCATGATCAGTTGCTTGATGGAATTATGAATAATAAATAAAAGCAAAAAATCTTCAGGCCACATTTTATCTTATATAAAACTTTCTTTACAGCAATGTTTTCAGCATAAGTATTTCACAAGTTGTTACTAATGTGGAAATAACAATCACTTGAAAGGTGGCGAGTTTACACTTGTAGCTTTCCCATTAAAATTTTAAATATAAAAAAAAATTGTCATTAACGATTTCGCAGAAGACGGCAAAGAATGAACGAGATGAAAAGTTGCATGATGTATGATTCTTGACAGAAACTTGGATATAAAATAAATCAAACAGAGAATTGAATGAGGGAGGCTATTTAACCTTTGCCTTAAATAATTGTTTCCTTTCTTTGGGTATTTTTTTTTATTTATAGTGTACCAAGGATCGGTCCTGATTTCAAAGGAAAATCTTATTTGTTTTCTTTTTTGATCAGTATCGTAATACGTGACCTTTTTGCTGGTCCAATTTTAATGTCCATTTTCAAAGTTAAGACATAGTCTTTTAAAACAGATATAAAAAGAATACACTTTAATATGCCAAGATATTTTTTTGTGATCGTCTTTCTGTGGTAAGAAAAAATATGATTTTTTTATCTCAGAAAAAAATTAATAAAGTTGTTGAATTTGACACTAACAAAGCTAAATTTATAACTTATTTGATGACTTTATTAGTAATAACTTTTGGCTCAAAGATGACTATTGATTGAATAATGTTTTAATGGTCATGTAATTAGCGAATTTTACTATTAAAATGCAATAAACAGTAAAAAAAAAGTTTGTGTTTAACTGTTGTAAATTAATAATGTGGGACAAATAAACTGGAACACGTGCTTGAAGATATTACAACTGGCTTTGGTGGCCTTTTAATAGAGCATCTATATTATAAAAAGAGAAAATGTATCAAAAACGATGTTAAAAAAGTAAAAACAAATACTGAAATTGTAGTTATTTTGAGTTTTGCAGATGGCAATTTTAAAAACTTGTGTCTCTTCAGTGCAGATGAAAATTTAACTTTCGGATTACAAAAATTTGAGTACCAGACTTCTGCAAAATAGAAAAATATCTTGTTTGTGTGTATGTTGCCTACAGAAAATTTACGCATTAAGGGGGTTCGCTACTTCATTTGAAAATAAATAGGATTTCAAATAAATGTGATTTTTGTTGGAAAATTATAATAGAAGTTATTTAAAAAAAAAGATAGGTTGATGATCTAGGTTTTGAGATATAAGTGATTGAAAATTTGGCGGAAAACCGAACTCCTCAGATTTTTCATAGGAATGACATTAGCAAGGTTTAGCTAGGAATGAATTTGACAGAATAAATAAAATTTAATGACATTTTTACAGAATGCTCATAAAGACGTATAAAATGAAATTATGAGAAAAAAAATAAGGGGGTCTATGGGCAAAACAATTGAATGCTTTTAAATAGATAAATCCCGAGAATCCCGAAAATCTGACAGAAATCCAACAACATGAGGAGCAAACCTCCTTAAGACTATAGATTTCTGTTTTATTTTCTAATACATTAAAAGGGACTGTGTTGACTCAATTTTATTTGATGTTTACTCGTCCATGAATAACAAAAGACATGATTTTATAGTTGTTCGAAATTTAACACTGAATTTCGCTCAAACCGGTGCTAGGGGCTGATTTGAATTTACTAAAAGGTATAAACGAACAGCAATAAAAGCGTGGTCTCATGGTAGGGTTTACCAGGTTTTGTAGAGACCTTG
Organism: Modiolus philippinarum; assembly: GCA_002080025.1. NCBI lineage: Eukaryota > Metazoa > Mollusca > Bivalvia > Mytilida > Modiolidae > Modiolus > Modiolus philippinarum. The sequence continues at coordinate 279,663 of MJUU01051569.1, read as the reverse complement.
TCGCATTTGCATTTACTCAATATCCTTCGATTGGTTACTAAAGATTGGACTTTTTCTTTTCTGCAGCGCAGAGTTCATCAAAGATTCGTCGTGATTGAGATTTAAGATCTTCATATTAAGTAACGGTGTACTTGTTCTTGTGCTGATGTCTCATATGGATCCACTATCATACTTTCAAATTTTGGTAGTTTGTTTTTGTTTTTGTTGTAATTTCCAAATGTTATTCTGACAACCTGTTTAAAGTTCCTACATCTCATGATTGTTTTAGGCCAAGATTTCTTGCAATTGACTCAATGAGTGCCATGTTCTTCTACACGTTGAGAATGCTTGGTCTTTTCTTCAGTGCGAAGTCCGTTAAAAGATTTATCGCAATAGACCACTTTCATGTTTATTTCTTATCCCGACTTTGGCTCCGTTTTTATAACGTTTCCCACAAAGGGAAGTAACCTACTGACCCGACAGTCAGGTTTACGGTTCCATTGTAATAAGGGACAGCAGTAGATTTTGAATACATGGGTATCTATCACTGGACTAGGGGTAATATCTCGATTGTCTTTAAATAAAATATTTCAAGCTATTCTGGTACTTACCACAGTGAAAATCGTAACCGTTGCCAGAGAAAATATTTACTGACCGTCCTTTCCCTAATGAGACCGAAAACTAGAATGACGGGTGTTAGCGAGTGACGTCCCTTTGAAAAACATGCTGAATTAGCAGTCATCCCGTAAATATGAAATTCGTCTATTGAGAAACACGCTCTTTAAATATACATGTTCTTGAGATGATGAGAAATTTCTCATATGGATAAACTTTCATACTTCAAAATTTTGGCATTTGAATTTCCAACTTAACTATGTATATTTAACTTGCCAAAGTCATTGCATATCATACATTTTTTTATAATAAACATGTGGTATCACACCGCCAATTTTATGTACAAGGACGCAATTACTTTATAGTAAATCGCCTCCAAAATCAAAAGAAGAAGAAGAAGAAGAAGAATTTTGACATTTTTTTTAATTTTCAAATGTTAATCTGAACACCTGTTTTAGTGAGTACATCTTTTTACTGTATTATGCCACGTTTTCTTTTAATTAGCTCCATTATTGACACTTTTGGTCGGAAAAGGATGACATTCATTGTAATAACACTTTGCCAGTTGGATTAATGTTTGTTGTCGGTCCTGAATCCATGAGCAACAATAGACATTGATGTAGCGTTTCGACGTTGAGAAATGAATTCCGTTCAAACCAATGGGCCGTCTTGAACTTACTTTGAGGTATATTTATTGTTAAAGGCCTTTTGATGACTTCAGGATGAATTACAACAATAAAAGCGCTGTTCCATTGCTGGGTTTTACCATGTCTTTGTATAGAATTTTTCTCATTTGCATTTTCTCCATATCCTTTCATCTTTTATTATGTGACTTATCAATACAATGGTGAAACGAAAGCTCAGTAAGCTCCTTAGCTGATTTTGCCTTTTTATTAAGATTCCTTTTAGTTTTGGTTCACCATCAACCTTGATCAATCTTTCGGTTTTTAGTTGATCTGCACTGAAGAGAAAAAAAGGTATATATAAAATGTCGCATTGTTTGTTTCATTTTCTACTTACATCAGTCATACTGTTATATCAGCTGAATTCGGTCCTCTTCAAAACATCTTAATATAACACTCGTCAACATAGCTGTTCTAAGAACATTACAGTAAATTTAAAAGAAATAAGATTTATCTACCAAAAATTCACCTTTTTTCTAGGTTTAAAACCTTTGAAGGACTCAAAACTCCTAATTCTATCTTGCCATGACATCTCATATAATAAAATCGATGGGCTTCAATCAAAACCACACATAAACTAACCAATTTGTTTTACATGCAAGTTCCAAAATGTTTTTGCACTTTCCTGCGTCTAATATATACATGACCCATTTGGGTAAAAGGGTGCAATATGCCACATGTTTAGATGGCTATCAAATTCCCTTATATGGAGAAGAGTATTCCTACTGTCTTCTCTACTAACGGAATGAATGTTGATTCTTTACGTGAGAGCTAGTACCAGTTATTGGGATTTATTCATATGTTTTTATATTATAGGGAAACGTGATAGCGAAAGGGAATGTTTGGGTACCCAGAAACTGGTTTAACCCTACCACTGGCTTTTGCTAGTGACGGTACCAAGTCCATCTGTCCAGAGTTTCGATCGTTATTTACATTTGTCTCTTGTCTTTCGTTTGTGTTTTTCTAGTAATGTTCGCTTGTGAATTGTAGTTTTAGACCATTGTAGGTGTTTACTGTGATCTTTTATTTGTAATTTTCGCATTCGGCATAGTTATATATGTGACCGTCTTATAAATCGAGGCTTAGAAGTCTTTAAATTTTAAAAGTTCGTTAAAAGATATCAGTCCCTTGAAGAATTTTGTCCGAATTGTTATTGAATATTTTTTTCTCACTTAGTACTGGGATAAACATTTCTTTTCATTGTCTACCCATTTCAAAAGAAATTGTTGTTGAATTACTTCCAGATACTACAACAATAGAGGCTAACACCACAAAATCCTGTTTAACAAACACTTTCTTTTGAAACGCCTGCGCCAAGGCAGGACAATCGCGTTCGGCGGTTTAGCACCTACTTTGTCTTTTTGTCATTTGGATTTCGGCTCTTGACAATTCTATTTGGTAATTTTGCTATTACCCTTATTCTATTTTTTTTTATATTATTACTAGCTCAATGTATTCCTTATCTGTACACATTAATTCTCTGTACATGGAACTTACTATAGCTGGAGCGCTGTAGGTGGCCTGAAATAGACAACAGAAAATGACCGTAATAAGACATAATTGTTACATTATACCATCAATTAACTTGTACTTTTCCTGGGTATGGATGATCATTTACACGTATGAATCACTTTGTACCTAGAAACACTCTGTATTACAACAGAGTTAAGTTTTACCTCAACGTCAAATATAAAATTATACCCCGCTCATTTTACTCTAATAAGTAAATCTCTTTTAATTCATTTCAATTTAGCGGAAATTTATGTTTGTTTGATAATATTCATGTAAATTTCACGACAGAGCGATGTCCAATTTGATATTCTAGCTGTTCAAATTGTGGGAAATATTCTGACTTTCATATGCTGTAATTATCACGTTGGTAGTTTAAAGTGAAAATTTTATTCCTTTTAAATTGTCCATCTGTTTGTAAGCCATAGTTCAACAATCATGCGAATGTTTTATCATATAATATGCTTTATTGTGGTACTGAAAGACTTTGTTACATTGGCAGAGCTTTTTATGCATTAAATGAACCAAAGCATTGATTTCGGAAAGTGCTGTGTGGTTGGTCTGTCAAATACATAAAAACGTATTGAACCTTGAACTTCTGTAGTGACCAAAAAACCCCTAAAATTTGGGGGAAAATCAGAGATATAAGAGCATCTCTATCGAAAAAGTCTTTCCTTTTAACGCTTTGATTTTTCTAATTAGAACTTAATATGAGGCTTATCTTTGGAATATGTTGAAAATTTCGTATGTCCCACTTTTTCTCTTAGATTTTAAGTATAAAATATAAAAAATTATATCAAAACCAATTTGCAGAAAAAAGAAAAAAAATGCAAGAAAGCCATCTTACAACTAGAAAAACTGTGAGCAAAGCTCACTAATAAATACCCCCCGCACCCCATTTGATTCCAGGAATTAAAAACAATTCAAATCAAATTCTGAAATAGGAGGTGCACATCTACATTATGTCATAAACACTGTGTTAAAGTTTCATGAAAATCTATTCAGTGGTTCAGGATGAGTAGCGGATAAGAGATGGGTACCCCTTTGTAATGTAATGACCAAGTCCATGTTTTGCTATGGGGAACCCCCAAAATCAATCAAATCAAATTCTAAAATAAGAGGTGCACATCTATGTTATATCATAAAGACTGTGTTAAAGTTTCATGAAAATCTATTCAGTGGTTCAGGAGGAGTAGCGGATAAGAGATGGGTACCCCCATGTGTACATGTAATGTAATGGCAAAGTCCATGTTCGGCCACGAAAAAGCAATCAAATCGAATTCTGAAATAGGAGGTGCACATCTACATTATATCACAAAGATTATGTTAAAGTTTCATGAAAATCTATTCAGTGGTTCAGGTGGAGTAGCGGATAAGAGATGGGTACCCCCATGTGTACATGTAATGTAATGACAAAGTCCATGTTTGGCTATGGGAAACCCCAAAAATCAATCAAAACAAATTCTGAAATAGGAGGTGCACATCTACATTATGTCACAAAGACTGTGTTAAAGTTTCATGAAAATCTATTCAGTGGTTCAGAAGGAGTAGCGGATAAGACATGGGTACCCTCATGTGTAACGGACGGACGGACGGACGGACGGAAAGACGGACGGAAGGACGGACGGACGGAAGGACGGACGGACGGACACCCCCATCACTATATACCCCCACTTTTCAAGCGGGGGGTATAATAAAGATACTTGTAAAAAGAAGATCTTTCTTAGGGTCATTGAGCGTCATTGAGTAAATTCAATACAACTTATCAAAACTAAGTAACCAAGTTCCTGATATAATTATATAACATTTTGTTGCGACAATTAATTCCTTACTTTTTGTCCCTTCAGTACAGCTAATACAAAAGATAGTACTGAACAGGTGATGTTGGCTGGAAAACGCACAGAACCGGAATCGTCCCAGGAAAGAACTTTACAATAGTCAAGAGAGGTAATCTTTAGATTGCAGATAGGTTTTAAATTCCTCATGTTGTAAGAAAAGAATTAAAAAAAAATTCAAATATGACTGTAGAATAATTTGTATCCATTTTCATTTAAATATGTACCAAACTTTATAATTAAAAAGAAAAATGTTACACACTCAGTAGGTATGCATCATCATTCTCAGAATCAAAGAGGTCATTCGCAACAAAACCGAACGATGACATGAAGTAAATTGTTTTGTATCTTGGACTATTTATGTATACTTTTTAACAACTAGAGGTACTCCTGAACAGGAGGGCCCCGCAATAGGCAGTCACTTCCATTGTACCAAATTATCAACATTTGTTTTATGAAAATATTTTAAAATTAACATTCTGTCTGGGATTTTTTTGGGAAATACTCCTTTTTATTTATTTTAATTCTGCAATTGTATTGTGGGCGAGATATTGTAACCACAGTGAAATTAATTGGTTGCTTCATAATCATATATACATGTATAATTAAAATATAATACCTGCAAATAAGTTTCTCTTTTCTAGCGTGGTTGATATATCAAGAGACGAATTTTATTTTGGTTCTGTACATATTGAAGCGAATTATCTTTAGCTTACTACATAAATATTTGAATTCTTAAATTGTTGATTCTTGTACAGAAAAGTTCACTTCCTAACCTGAAAATAGCTTTCACGATACAAGTCATCATCATAAAGCTATACACCAAATATTAAATCATTCCCAGTTGTAGAGACCAAGAAAACTTTGATGAAAATTTTCATCCATAGAGTGGTACAATAAAAAGTTAAAGTATCGGCAAACAGGAAGTAGTGGCATGGCAAACCTGAAAATAGCTTACACGATACAACTCATTCATCATGAAGCTTTAGACCAAATATCAAATTATTCTCAGTTGTAGAAGCCAAGAAAACTTTGACGAAAATTTTCATCCATAGTGTGGTATAATATAAAGTTAAAAAGTATCGGCAAACGGGAAGTCGTGGCATGGCATATCTTACACGATACAATTCATCATCATGAAGCTTTACACCAAATATCAAATCATTCCCAGTTGTAGAGGCCAAGAAATATTTGACGAAAATTTTCACCCATAGAGTGGTACAATAAAAAGTTAAAGTATCGGCAAACAGGAAGTAGTGGCAAACCTGAAAATAGCTTACACAATACAACTCATCATCGTTAAGCTTTAGACCAAATATCAAATTATTCCCAGTTGTAGAAGCTAAGAAAACTTTGACGAAAAGTTAAAGTATCGGCAAACAGGAAGTAGTGGCAGGGCAAACCTTAAAATACCTTACACGTTACAACTCATCAATAATGAAGCTTAAGACTAAATATCATTACCATTCCCAGTTGTAGAAGCCCAGAAAACTTTGACGAAAAATTTTCATCCATAGAGTGGTATAATAAAAAGATAAAGTATCGGCAAACAGGAAGTAGTAGCACGGCAAACCTGAAAATTGCTTACACGGTACAACTCATCATCATAAAGCTTCAGACCAAATATGAGATCATTCCCAAATTGCATTGTTTTGAATGTTGTGATTTCTGTTTCTGTGCTTTGTGTCTGTCTAGCGTCGTTGTTTTGTGTCTGGCGTCATTGTTTTCTGTGTTTCTGTGTTTTTCTCGTTTTGGCCATGCCTTTGGACGTCGATTTTTGTAAATTTCACTCCTTTGTGCCTTCGATATTCTACTGCCGTTGTTTCCCACCTGTAAAAGCCCAGAAAACTTCGACCAAAATAAATTGTTGACGGACAGACGGACGGACAAAGTGAAAACTATAGGGCACCCGCATCTAGAAGCGGGGCCCTAATAAAAAAAGTTTAAGGTGTCTGCAGGATATTAATTTCATATTATAGAATTTTTAGAACTGTTCTGTGTTGAAAAATAATTGTTTTATTTTTCAAAATATGAAATAAAATTTAAAATCAAATTCAGGATTTTACATAGAAGTGACAGGGAAAAAACTATATGAATGGATAATGTTCAAAATCTATTCTAGCTTTTGTTCATACTTTGGGTACCCATTAACCGGTTTAACCCTACCGCTGGCTTTTGCTAGTGCCGGTACCAAGTCCGGCTGTCCCGAGTTCCTATCGTTGTTTATGTTTGTCTTTTGTATTTTTATTGTGGGTTTTTTTCTTGTGCAGTTCCTATTTACTTTCTGGCATGTGGCTATGTTTTTCGGCCATTGTAGGTGTTTCCTGTTATCTTTTTTATTCCATTTTGCATGTTTTTTTTTAAATCATTATACTGTTTGCGGATTAAAAACAAAATGAAAATAATGGGTAACCCTTGAAATAAGAGTGATAAATTCTGAAACGTTCATCCCTCTAGTGATATCTATATGAAATTCTTAATAGAATTAACTCCTTTGTTTTTTTTAAATTCAGTACGTCATCTTTTAAAAAAAAATGTTGCAAAAGGGACAATTAACAACGATTGCAAATACCTTGGAATTAAAAAAAAATATTTTGTTAACTTTCTAAATGAATAAAGGCTAAATGAACAAATATTAAACAGCGATTGCGAAACAATACCACGGAGAAACCGTAACAATGGTTAATTCTACATTTTTGTATAAATATCCCGAAAAAGGGGTTCAAACCTTAACGAGTTCGAAACATATACACAGATGCAATTATGCTCTATAAAATCAGATTACACGAACCTGGCACCCTTTATGAGCAAATGTGTTGAAGAAATGACAAAGTTTAACAATAAATGCTTCTGACATTTTTGGTCAAATCTATCGAAAAAGGGTGTACCTTATGAAATGTACACCAGATAACTGTTCACAATTTCAAAACTAAACAAAATGAGTACCCTATTCGAAAAAAACTATGACAGATTTCAACAATGGATACATTTGATATATTTTTAAACTGTTTAAAAAGACGTGCAGATCATTTATGTGTCCAGAACAATTGTTCAATATTAAAGATGTCTAAATTTCAGATTACACAATCTTGATATTCGGACGTACAGACAGACATAGTCCTGTGGTTCCTATACCTGCTGTCACCTTAGATTACGCAGCTCAAAATAGATACATTCAATTAAGAGCATTCGAATAGTTAACCATACCGGATTTAGATCCTATTATCACACGTGTTCTATCGTATCGTATACCCATACCCCTGATACCAAGTATATTAACAAGAGTACTTTATCCAAATTTTGTCGTAAGTGACTCATTATTCTCGAAGCTCAAATTTTTGTATCGACATTAATATTCTTTTATTTCAAAATATGCTGAAATAATGGTTATAAGAACTATAAACATGCCTTTTTCCTCACGTGCCATGACCTTTACATTTATAGTTATATAAATAAGACATTCATTGTCGGTGATTTTAATGCAACATAAAACTGTAAAACATACGAAATTGGCGGTTAAAAACTGTAAATGTTCCCCTAATTACTTTAAATTTTCACCTTTGAAGCATGAATTAAGTGACAACAATATGAAAACATAGGTGACAATTATTAATGTCATTTTAAATTGTGAATTTAAAAAAGAGAGGAGGAAATTGCCGTATTGTTGTAAATTTGAATAAGATTATAAATTTTTAATTTCACATTAAATACTTAAATGAGGGATGTTTATATTTAAGGCTTAAAGGTGGAAATTTAAAGTATTGTGTTCAGGGTCAATATATCTACGTCTAGGGAAAGCGCATATCAAGTTAAATATATAGTAAAAAATATTACATGTAAGCATGCACTTGTTTTAAATACATATCTATGCAGTATGAGAACCGTAGTTGCAAAAAATGGTCATACTCCTGTATTACTGAGTCCTCTTGCCCTTTATGTTTAACGTCTTTATTTTTTTCTACCTTTTTTATTTCTTTGTCCTTCTCTCTATATTATGTACGATTTAGATCACTGTACTCAAAATGGTCATATAACAGATGATCAGCTTATCTATTGCCATAATTTTGTGGTGTTTAAACACCCTCATTTGCGGGGGCTTAAATGTAGCTATACTCTATATATTGACATTATTATTAGTGTCTTTACATGCTAAAGGACTCTACATTTGCATCTAAACGCAAAACTATAACATATTAATAACTTACTTGCAGCGAAATATGTTGTGTTCTACATGTCACTATGTCATTTATATTGTGTTCTACATGTCACTATGTCATTTATATTTTTATTCAATAATAAAACAAACCAAATAAATAAAAAAAACAGAAAGAGAGAAAAACAAAGGAAATTAAAACAAAACAAAACAAAAACAAAAGATAAAAAACAACAACAAAAAGCATACAAAAACAAACAAAACCATGTACATCAAAAGTTATAATGTATTGCATTATACTGATTTATTTCCATGTAGGAATGCATAATATGAGGGGAAGATAATATATTTCTATAAAAAAATCTATGTTCTTTCTTAAAATGATAAAATTATAAATGAAATACTATTCAATGCAAGTGTTAAGGTAGAAAATGTTCTGAAAATAACAACAGCAATTCCTTTTTTGAACAAAAGATTTTGTCAGCAAATATGATCCCCTTTATGTTGAAGTTGTATGTTCATTTGGCGTTGATTAAATAACGTTAAGGTGGTACGGAGGGTCTACAAATTGTCACATAGAATTTTCTGATATTTTCATCACTTACACTTTCTAATTAGGGCATACAAAAAATAAAATAAAGATTGGAGGTCACCGGCCATATTAGCGTAAAATCTGTCATATAAAAATCAGCTATTTCTGGTTGTAATAATAGGGAAAATTATTGAATCTTAACAAAGTTTTAATTAATTTTATTTATATCTGATAGATTTTTTTTTTCAAATTGATAAATTACTAGCTTATATACTTTCCTTCGATTTGCATGAAAAAAAAGTTTGAGGTCAACAAACGAATTATTAAAATAAATGGCAGAAAACTGTTTTTTCCTATTATTTCAATACAAATTATCCCCCTCAATAGAACAGTAGTTTGCTGAGAAATGTATGGTATTCTGAATGTTTACCAATTAAAAGTGGCATATTTGATCAAATTTAACTATCATAAGTCATTGAAAATTATTTTGCCAACATTCCATAATGAATTTCATTTTCTGTCAGATGCACAAGAGTGATGCACAGTTTTAAACAACCATACTACCTTAAATAAGAAAAAAAAAATAATCATTGAAGTGATATGGAGTAAATGCACATGAGACAAAGTCTGTACAAACACAAGGGAAAAACAAGCAATGAAACAACGCTTTTATTGTCTTCCTTCGTCTTAAGTCACATATATTTAAAGTTAAGTTCTGCAAAACAATAATAATTAAAGGCATAGCTAACTAAAATTAAACAATAATAGATTAAAAAAACTCCTGTATTAGTTGAAAATGATATATATATATTCATTTTATACACTATTAAAGATATGTCTTTTATATTCAATAATAAATCTATTGATATCCTAAAACAAACTGCCAAATTTATAAGTATATTTAGTATTTATTATGGTGAAAATCAGTAACTGACACTCCACTGTCATGCCATGGTCAACATTGTTTTGTATTTTCTTATATTTTCTATGTTTTACTTAACCATTTAATATGAATGTGTTTGAGCAATACAATATTATTATTATTATTATTATAATGTGCAAACTGAGATTCGCTTCAAAGATTATATATCCAGATTATGTGACCTCCTATAAAGGGTTGAATAGTATAATTTAAATGTTATGTGTAAAGTAACAAATAAACGAATCTTCATTCTTACGGTAGTAAACCCTTGGAAGGGAAAGATAACTCATACATTTGTTATTATAGGTATGAAATACAATAGCTAGAATGTTTATTGTGAAGAGAAATAAAATATACGTGTCATCGTGAAATTACACTCAGACATTTGACAGGGATTTAATTATTTCTACTAATTAGAAAACGGAAATAAAAAAAAATGTATTTAGTTTTCATACATGTAACTTATAAAAAAGCGGCGAAACGAGTTTTTACAGGATATGCATGTAGGTTCTTTTTCAAATCCGCTTCTTTCTTTTTTTTATTATTGTTTTGCGTTCAATATATGTACATCATACAAAGACATGAAAATACTACATGTGATATATCAATATAAGAGATATTACATACAATGCATATATATATGCACCAAAGAGATAATTTCAACAATTGACCAGTTTTACTCGTCTTTATTTCATATAACAAAATTATTCATCTGTAAAATGTGTGTCAGTGTCGTTTTCAACGTAATGTGTTTCAAAGGATGCATGTTGGTTTCATTTTGGACATCATTATAGGATTAAACGCCATTTTAAAGGAATTTATTGGAGTATAAACGGGTCCAATTCACTCACAAACAAATAAAAGTCCGAAGGACTTTTATGATATGTTTGTGAGTGACTTGGTCCCGTTTATAAACAAATTCAATGTAGACCACTCACTATTTACTAAAATGAAAAAATAAAATGATCACTCATAAATAAAGCCAGGAAAAAAGGCTAAATTGTCACCTCACTTTTTTTCTTTCGTGTTTGTAAAATTGTTGTACATTTCGACAGATAGTTCCCTCTTGTTTGCCGCGGTATTTCTCATTCAACAGACAGGGTACTTTGAAACGGAAAAGACAGCTAATGGGAATGTATCTCCTACAATTAAATGTAAGCACATTTGTACTGAAAGTTGTAAATAAATTTGCTTTTCAATATTTTAAAACAAGATCAGGCAAATAAGATTGTGGTTTCACCATAGCTTATACATGTGTGCGATAAACACTTACATTTATTGTCAATGCTTATATTTGGTAAAGGGTCTTGGAATAGCTGAAAATTGATTCAAGGTCAAGTTCTGGCTAAATCATTGCAGTACTGCCAAGTCTCACGCATTAGGCGTGAGAGTCACGCATTTTCATCTTAAATTTCAGCAAATTCCTTTGATCTTTTTTATTTTCCCTTTGATCTTTATAAATTTTTAGAAATCTCACGCATTTTGCTTCCCAAAACTTGGCAGCCCTGTCATTGCAACGAGTATTTTCATAACCACGCGGGTCATTTACTGGAACAACTACATAAAAGTAAGAAACTTGTAACGGGTGTACACAAAATCCGCAAAAATTTTGCTTGTTCTTAATAAATAAATAAATTAATTTATAACTTTGGTCGCTAAAATTTTACTGATATATGTGAATCTTTGTTTATTCCATGAATTTGAAAATCGTCAGTCGCCATTTTGAAAAACCCGGAGTAAATGAACATGAGACCATAACACATGTGTTAACTCCAACTGCAATAAATTTTAATGAGCTGTATGGCCATTTCGGAAATTGAGTCATATCATCAAGATCAAGGGGTGTAATATGAAATCAGTATTACACGGGCGTGTAATATGAAATCCGTATTACATGGGGGTAAAATATATATCCTTTCGTAAAATATTTAATTTAATGTTTAAGGAGTTTGTCTTTAAATGCAGTGCAGTGTTGAGTTGGTAAAACAATTCCCCGTGTTTGAGATGTATGCTCTTTATTTTTCTTAGATATGGTGTACTTTTACATGAGATTATATCTCATGTGTACACTTTGTTTATAACTATTTTATCTAAATTTATGTAAATTCTAAAACCCAAGGTTTAACTCCCTCCATCGTAGTTTTTCCTTAGTATTTTTGATATTACTGATTATTCGGATTTTGTTTTGTTTTTGCATTTTAAACATTTATTGAAATTGTGGATTTCCTATGTTTAGGTCATAGTGCTGCTGACGAGGAATCAATTTCCGAAATGGCCATACAGCCAATTAAAATTTATTGCAGTTCGTTTTAACAAATGTGTTACGGTCTCATGTTCATTTACTCCATATCCTTTCGTAAAACATTCAAAAGACACATATCTTTGAGTAAGTGTATGTTGAAAGATATTACATTTGTATATAGTAAATAGTTATTCTCAATAAATACCAACAGCCACTGAAATATAAAGATGATATTAAAGGTATGATCTACCAAAGCTGCCATGGTATAGATTAGATTTGTCTTTCATCAAATAAACATATTCTAAAAAGGTTAATTGGAAAAACAAAAAATGATGGAAGTTTTAATAGAAATTTTTTGCCATTTTTTCGTGAAACTTTAACTAAATTTATGAAATATAATGGCATCAATAACAAAAATTTAGAACGTCATTATCCGTTGTCGGATAGCCGAATATGATGCAGTCTCTTATTGATTTTAATCTATACTCAAACCAACTAATCTTCAAATTGTTTCCAAAAACTTAACATTTCATAACATTCACAATATCTGTCATGATTTATCCTCATTTCATGAAGATGCGGGGTAATTGAATTTTTTAAAATTTTATCAGCAACGAATGGTCTTGTGCAGAACTGAAATGTACTGCAATTTCGGTATTTTGTTCCTTGATTCTGCTTAACGTTATTCTGTCGAGTTACATTATTTTAAACTTTCTTTTTATATTCGTCCTTTGATGTGTATGTCAGTTGTAAATACCATCAAAATATATACTTTGTGAAGAAATAGTAGTACAACGCTTTAAATAAACAATTTTTTTTCGTGTGACTCTAGTGACATCACGAAAAGAAACTGGTCTTGTAAGTGAAATTCTAACATGATTACTAATTTCAGGACTACGGCTAAACATATATATAAAGAGTAGGTTGGCAGCGGGACTCAACATTTTCGAGAACTACAACAATTCACATTTACGAAAAGGTTATATATTTTTTACTATTGAAATCAATGCCCCTTATCTATTCAATATATAGTTAACATTTCGAAAAGACCCCATGACGGCTCTGGTGTAAGAAATAGTTCGGTGTATAGAGACTTTTCATCAGTGCTATGCACTCCCGATCAATTATCTAAATGCTCATAAATTAAGGGGGGTATATTTAACAAGGATTTGAAGCGATTTGTTTCGTTTAGATAGTTTCTTTTCTACAAATATTCATACACCACGCCTTCCTCAGTATGGTCATCATGTGTGTAAATATTGTGTGTTGATTGTTTTGTTTACAAGTAATAACTGTCCGATCATAATAAGGTCATGTATGGCACGCCAAAGCCACAAAAATGAGATAAAATAGCATTATCTCAGGTAATGCTGTCTTATCTGAATTTTTGTGGTTTTGGCGCACATTATCAGACATGTATTATCAGGTTTCCTCATTACCTCCTGATAAGTACTTTAAAATATTTTATACATAGGTCTCTATGCAATCTATATGGTAATGATGTTTTATCTCAAGATAACATAGCATTATCTGTTAATACAGTTTTTCCTGCATTTTTGTGGTTTTGGCGTGCTAGTAAATGTATTATCTGTTTTCTAATATCAACCAATCAGACGTAATATCTGTGGGAAACTGTATTATCTGATTTATGAAACTGTATTATTTGATTATGTTGAAAGCAATCAGATGTAGATAGATAAATTTCAATAACTTATTAAATTCAATCTTTTTACATCAAATTATCTTTTCTGTAAAAACTATGTAATAATTTTAGAATTGTAACATAATTTCTTGTCTTTTTCTTATCCATTTGCCATTTGTAACGAATTTTGTAATATTGTGTGCATATATAATTCTGTATTTTTTCTTTGTCGTTGTAAAATTAGTTTATGTGAATAAAGTCTCGTCAATATATATTAAAAATTACAATATCACAATATATCATCGTTAAAATTACNGTTTAGATAGTTTTTTCTACAAATATTCATACACCACGCCTTCCTCAGTATGGTCATCATGTGTGTAAATATTGTGTATTGATTGTTTTGTTTACAAGTAATAACTGTCCGATCATAATAAGGTCATGTGTATTTTTAGATTTATCATTAGTTGACGCTGGGACTATGTTATATTAGTCCCAGGTTGACGCTTCTAATATGTGTTTATTCTTTTGAAGGGCTATTCTGATAAAATTGTGATTAGGATACACAAAAAATCATGATAAGAAATGTTTATTGTTAAAAATGGGATTTTTGAGTTAAATCTGTTTAAGATTCCCGATGCCCGGTTGAAATGACATTAGTTTGAGGACAATTTCATTGAATCCGTGCAGAAATGTATATTTTTTTTAAATGAAAATAACTATGTCACTATCCAAATTGCTAAAAAGGAGGACAGTTACAACTAAAACACGGATGGACCCACGGGTGGGGTGGGGGGCACTTAACATAGATTTTCTTGGTAAGGGTTGCAGACATTTAACCAGCACTAGACATATAAAAGGGATATTTGATGAAATTTTGTAACCTATCTAAAGTACACACAACGAAATTTGCCGCAGCTTAAATCGCTGCAGCTATTTTGTCTTAAATAAGACCCTAATGAAACATGTATGTATCATTTTCTAATTTTTTGCCGCTACTCTTGGTATATTTACCGAAATAATCAAAGTTCAAAGAAAAATATTTTCCATAGACCTTAATGTTAATTTCACTCAACTTTTAAAGAAATTCGATGTGGGAGTGATTGATGAATGATTTACGCAAACCAACAAACCAATGAAAAGACACCAAATGCATTGCCGATGTATTACTTATTTGCATATAGGGTGCTTGTTTGTTGTTTATTCGGATGGATTTTGATTTGTTTACTAATTTACATAAAAATGTTTAGGTAAGTATGAGAATAATTTTTGCAGAACCAATATCCAGTTACCATTTACTTTTATTAAAATGAATTTACAGGTAAAAAGTTTTTGTCAACACTTTGTCAAGTAATTACAAAATTAATTTTTTGATTCTCAATCGAGATTAACTCCCGACCCACGTGTTTTGGTGTTTTGGTTGTATGTTGTAAGGCACAGACCATTTCATTTTTCAGAGGGGGCTTGGATTTTCACTCGAGCCGGGGGAATTTTTTTCGGATTTACACACTATGCTACGCAACTTTGTTGATCCAGGCAATTTTCTATGGACAAAGTCGGAGCCAGATATTATTTTCATCTAACCAGGTGCTGGTCAGAGAATTTTTCGGGGCAAAAATCGAGACCAGAATTTTTTTCTAAAAAATATTTATGTCTTGGAGTTTTGGTCGCAGTGGATTTTATCGAAGCGGAAAGAATATACGAGCGGAAAGAATTCACTGCTACATATTGATATGCCGATTGAAGCGTATGTCAATTATATTTAAAAAAAATTCAATAGCTTGATATGGCCTTATAGCCATATCATTTCTTGTTATCTGTACAGTTATTTGGTTAATGTATCAACCAGAGATTTCTCAATGGTATCAACAACATGAAAACGATAAAAATGTTGATACTGTGATTCTTGAAATTCTAATCAACCATTCTGAAACGAAGAAACGAAAAGTTGAAAGGACGCTACAAAATACAAAAATGACCAAAAAGCTTCAACTTGGTACATTTTATTCATTAGTATAAACTAGTATAAACATCTTCTTAAATGTATATTGTTCAATATTATTTGATGGTCTCGAAACCGCCGTGGCAATAAAAATACTGATAAACATGCAACTATGTGGGCAGTTCAATTTCGCTCGAAATAATAGACCAAGTGAATTTACTCTGGGGTATACTCTAAGGTTATTGCCCATTGATTGAGGCCTCGTGGAGACTTCAAGGCAAAGAACAGTAATCAAAACTTTGTTCATTTTGCAAGAAATCTTTTAACATGTATTTTAATACTAGGATATATGGTTCGATCTTTTTTCTACAAAGCAGACAGTTATGATTATTTGTTCACACTATTGACACTATTGACACAGAAGTTTCATGCCATAGGAACATGCAGCTTCATCAAAATATTTATGATACCTCGAACTTTAAATATGAAAATCTAACTATGTCGATTTGAGACATATACGTAATAAATACGAAACAATGTCAGAGACTTATTGAATCCACGCTGTAATTTTGTTTCTTGAAGTATACTATTGTATATATTTGTTTCATACTATAAATTTAACAAAAAATATATGACCTGCAAATATTTGGGTTACCCTGGGTCTACTACGTTCAACTGCTTGGCAAAGAGGATTTGCTTGAATGATTTTAATAGGACAATGGCATGCATCAGTTTCAATTTTTTAACGTACTAAACATCAAGGGTGCTTTGACGCATTTTAAAACATGGGTTCTCTATAAGCACCAGATTTTCTTGAAAATGGCATGTCACAGATTTAGCTGATTTTTCAATATATATGTTGCAATTTACCTACGAGTCACAAAAGAGATGCTAGTTCGTTATTATTGACCTCCGTTGCCAAGGTAACCATGAAGGCAATTTTGAGCCATTTCAAAACCATTAAATATGCACTTTCCAAATCCAAATTATTCCAGGTGAAATAAATTTCATATGTAACTTTTTATGAGGTCAATTTAGAGCATTATTGGCCATCTCAAAAACCATTTTAACAATTTTCATAATATGCAGTCAAAACGAGGATATCGAATACGTAAAAAAAATTGATCTTTTGCAAATTTTTGATAACATTATGCTTACTTTGTCACTTTTCAGGGGCAATTTTCAGGAAAGTAACCAAATACGAAAGTCGATTTTATTTGGAACCTTACAATATCTAAATTTTTGTAAATTTTGTTGAAATCTAAGGAGTATCCTCCTCATGCAAAACTCTGTCCTTACCTGATTTTGGTTCTACATTTAGATCATATCGGTTATTTGTTCTCTATCAGTTTTTAAACATCTTTGAGTTTATGGTCTTCCAAACGTTTCGATTTTATCTGCACTGAAGAGACAAAAGTTGTCAAAATGCACATATGCAGAAACTAAATTCAAAGTCACTTCAGTATTTAGTTACTAGATCTTATTGGATATCTGTTCTCTATCAGTCTTTACACATATTTCGGTATATGGATTTCCAATAATTTGATTTTATCATTATATTTTTTATTTTAGTTGTCGAAAGGCGCATATGCACAATCCAAATTAACAGCAACTTCGGTATTATGTTTTTGTTACCACTGGGCCAATACCTCTGCCGTTGGACTGTTAGTCCCTGAAAGTATTCACCAACCCAGTAGCCAGTCCTTCGGTGAAAACCTGCAATATCTAAATTTAACAAAACTTTGTTCAGATATAAGGAGTATCTCCCTGTTGCATAGCTCTGATTTTGGGCTTTTCTATTTAGATGTTATTGAATATCTGTTTTCTATTAGTCTTTACACATATTTCGGTATCTGAATTCCAATATTTTGATTTTATCTGCACTGAAGAGACATAAGCAGTGGCGGATTTAGGGGGGGGCCCGGGTGGGCCCGGGCCCCCCCTTAGGTCGGAAAATATTTAAAATTCCTAGGGGTTTTTAAAAAAATTGGGTTCCGGGCCCCCCCTTTTGAAAAATATATTGGTCGGGCCCCCTCTTAGCAGAAAGTCTGGATCCGCCACTGATAAGTNCTGATTTTGGGCTTTTCTATTTAGATGTTATTGAATATCTGTTTTCTATTAGTCTTTACACATATTTCGGTATATGAATTCCAATATTTTGATTTTATCTGCACTGAAGAGACATAAGTTGTCGAAATGCGCATATGCGGAATCCAAATTAACAGCAACTTCCGTCTTATGTTATTTAACATTGTCATAACCAGCTAGGTTGGTTATTTAAAGAAATATAAAAATCTCGGTGGGGGTAAAAACAAGTTTCCAAGAAATTCAAAGTCAAAGTTGAGTTACAATGTTGACAAGGCAAAATGGTCATTTCTATGAAAACTATATAACTTTACATTTTTTACTTACCTAACCCTACAAAATAATATTGCTCGCCATACATACCTTAAAAGGATCAGTTCAACATATGATAACCTTGGAATAAGTTCAAGGTCATTAACCTTGTCTTCAAGGTACTTAGAAACCGAGTTTTGAAAATCAACCCTTTTCAAAAGCTCAATTCTCAGTTGTCCTTCAAAATGTCAGCCTTGGCCTTGAAATTGTTTCAAGGTTATAATAAGTTTGAAGAATGTCTGATCTGAGATGTTATGCACAGTGATTTGATCTAGCCTCCTACAAACACTAATCTCGTAGCTATACAGTAATATACAGAAATTGTCATTTCCCCTTTTTTCCGTGGTAACTAACTTATATATAAAATTTACATTTACAATGAAGGGATATGGAGTAAATGCAAATGAGACAAAGTCTCTACAAATACATGGTTATAATATGCAATGGAACAACGCTTTTATTGTTGTTCTTCATCTTGAAGTCACCATGAGGCCTTCAACAATGAGCTTTACTCATATCTCATAGCAAATTCAAGACGGCCCCTAGCACCGGTTTGAGCGGAATTCATTGCTAATTGTCGAGCAACGCTACACCCATGCTTTTTAACCTAATGATCCATGGATGACTACTTATTCTTACCCCACCAAGATTTTTATATATTTTCGATAACTAATCTAGTTCTATGAGAAAATAGTCGTACCAATTATATGCATTTGGTGCCTTTTCTACAAATTGAGTATGAAAAGTGACAAAAATGGCACAATTTTGTCGAAAATTTGCAGAGAAAAAAGCCAATGTCGTGAAATCTTAGGTAGCATTGTTTCGATATCACATTTATGTAAATTTGTGAAACTGTTTTGGAGATGGCTAATTATGGTCAAAATTAACCACGTACAAAATTATATCTGATATGCACTGATCTTCCTTAAAACATTTGGGTTTAAAAGTGCCTATTTTAGGGTTTTTTGAAATAACCGAAAATTGGTGCCATAGTTGGCAAGGCACGGATGTAAAAAATGATAAACTAGCATTACTTTTATGATTCATAGGTTAATATCAACCTATGAAATGAATATCAGCAAACTCTGACATTCCGTTTATCAACCTCTAATAAAATTGTTTGGTCCTCACAGAGAATCCATGTTTAAAAGCGTTTAAGAGCGATATATGCTCTCTATGTATTTCAGTTTTTGTGTACTTTTTCGTGAGAGAATTTTTCATATGGATATACTATCATACTTTCAGATTTTGGCATTTATTATTTTTGTAATTTCATATTGCCCACGTCTCATGTTATTGTATATTTCAAACTTTGTCTCTATTCTTCAGCCGGGACCGCGCACGGCGGTTCATTTGAATTAGCTTTCTATCAAAAATTTGGAACAATTTATTTTGATACTTGGAGAGTTGAGTTCAGTAGGCTACCGCCGGTGATTTGGTCTGCTAATGCGAGCTTCTGTATGCTTTCTATCATAATAAACAATGAAGGGATGTGGAGTAAATGCACATGAGACAAAGACTCTACAAATACATGGAAAAACAAAGTAAATGAACCACGCTTTTAATGCTATTCTTCATTTTGAATTCACTATGAGGTCTGTAACAATGAGCTTTGCTCATACCTAATAGTAAGTTCAAGATTTTTTTAGACTGACGGTTCGGTTCTCACTTACTTCAAAACGGTACCTAGCACCGGTTTGAACGGAATTCATTTCTAGACATCTAGAAATGCTACATTCATGCCTTTTTACCCATGAATGCAGGGAATGTCTGTTTATAACAATGAAAACACTTTGTCTCTTTGTATGTGGTGAATAAAAGGATATGGAGTAAATGCACATGAGACAAAGTCTCTACAAATACATGGTAAAAAACAAGCAAAGGAACAACGCTTTTATTGTTGTTCTTCATCTTGAAGTCACCATGAAGCCTTCAACAATGAGCTTTGCTCATACCTCATAGTAAGTTCAAGATGACCCCTAGCACCGGTTTAGGCGGAATTCTTTGCTAATTGTTGAGCAACGCTACATCCATGTCTTCATTGGTCATGGGTGCGGGATTGTCAACAAACATCAATTAAACTGGCAAAGTGCTCTTGTATGGTCTGCATTGCGTTCTAATACAAACTTCCTATAAAAATTAAGCAAATTGAATTCATATATCAATGAAATCTACATCCCTGTCCTTGATAAACTGGAGTTTTCTATGTATCGTGTGCGTTTTTGTCACATGTACATTCACTCCATATCCTTTCATTTTTCCTATGTATATATCAAAAGTGTTTTCAATTGTTTTAAACAGACATGAAGTACTAAAACTTCGACCAACAGATATATATGGAACTACAACCTATTCCAGAAACTCGTATGAATACCTACAGCCTTACTCTACATTCCAATGTACAGATGCTGGAATAGTGAGCCATTGAAACTATCGATACATGCGAATATTATTTTGAATACAAATCTTGGATATAATACATTGAAAGTCATAATTTTATTGCATTTTTGCTGTTTAGCATATATGTGTAAGGAATTTTTAATGTCTTATGTTGTGTTTTTATTTCGGATTATTGAGAAATTAAATAAAAGCGACAACAGGAAACACCTACAATGGCTGAAAATTATAATTACATGCCACAATCGAGAACCATTGAGAACCGTTTTTCATTTTACATATAAACATCTTTCGCCTTTTGCAGCGGCGCACTTTTATCAGAATATCTGTTTTAATAGGTAGGAAAATTCTGAAAATGGGAAAATAATGACAGTTATTCCTTAATAATATCACCGTAATTAAAATACTGGTGATTTATTAAAAAATCCAAGTATAACAATAATAAATCTTTGCCTTTGTATTATGAGAATGATAAAGATTGTTTGATATTCAGTTTTGATCTTTCAACAGGTATGTGTCCTTTTTGTAATATTTGTAATCTTGTTAAATTTCTTAATTAAAAGTTCAAACCTCCAGAAATGACAACATAGCCTTCCGCATTGCGCAGTCACAAAAAAATTTAATTGAATTATGGAACAAATTTTGTAAGGGACCAAATTTTTTTTGGGGTCCTTTAATGTTTTGCTGTAGGTGCCTGGTCGTCAATTTATCTGTTCGTTTGTTGTTAACAATTTTAGTAGCTTATCCTGCTTATGGGGTGTTTTTTCACAGTTGATTCGTCATGCGAGAACTAGCACAAATTATACAGACTTTCTCATTAGACATAGTTTTCTCCGTGACCGACTTATTAATCAAGGCTTCAAAACATTCCGTCTCATAAGATCATTAAAAAAGTCTTCAATAGATATCAGTCCCTTCTGGAAAAAAATGAAGTTTCGGTCCGAATTCTGATTCAAGATTCTTTTTTTTTACTTAATACTTGGATGATTATCTCTTTAAATTGTCCTTTCAATAGCAATTGTTATTGAGTTGCAACCGAACACTACCACAAGGGGATGTTGGGTGCGCCATAAAACCGGTTTAACCAGTCATTTCTTTTAAACTGCATGTGCAAAGTCAGGACCATTGCGGTCGACATTTGTGCCGGTGGTTTCCACCTGCTTTGTCTTTTTGCCTCATGGACTTTAGCTCCTGACAATTATGTTCGGTAATTATTTTATCCCGTTATACGTTAGGATGCAGATAATAACTTAGAATTTCAAAGTCTTAAATCATATATACTTACAATAAATTTCTTAAAAACAAAATTAATGATCATAATTAACGGCATAGGTAAGTGAAACTACAATGAAATTGATTAAAATGAAATCTTTTATTTGTGGAATATAATAGACAAAGCAGTTGCAAAACCCAGAGAAAAATATCAACAGCCCTGACTTGTTACAGACATTTCAAAAGAAATATGTAGTTAAACCGGTTTTACAGCACACCCAAACCTCTCCTTCCATCGCTATTCCAGAGACACGTATGAAGAGCTACGAAGGGTCAAATAGTAGACAGAAACACAAAAGAATATTACTTTGAATTATTATTTTGGATGGAATATACCAAAAGAGCATATTTTTTGCAGTTTAAGGTAGTAGACCCGGAGTAACCCAAAAATTTTTCACACAGTCAATTTTCTTTAAATTTGCAGTATGAAACAATTATGTACTAATATATTTCTACAAAAAATTTTGAAAACTTTCACCGTAAGATTTTTTAATTTATAGTTCACAGAAGCACCCCTATCTTAGGAATCTTAAATTCTGTTCAGAAATCACCACGAAGCGTATACTACTGTACTGTAGATGTATAAGAACTATAAATTGCCAAACTTCTTTATAGAAACTTGTAGAACTAAATAAGAGAGAATAATGCAATAAGTGTTGATTTGCAGTAAAAAAAAGAAAATATGTTGTGAAAACATTGCCACCATACATTGCTGAAAAGACAGCTTCATTCAATTTCTTTTAGATGAAAATCCTAACAGTCAATTTTCACCAAAAACTGGGAAATTAAAGGTCCTCCACACATATGACTTATATAATATATAATAATTCATCGTGCCGTTTTTTCACAATGCATAATTATCATATTAACTCAACTGAGATGTTCTGCGTCCTTTTTAAATTCTGATTTATACAGAGTGAATAT
>MJUU01051569.1:207084-245902 GCA_002080025.1 Modiolus philippinarum | reverse complement strand
CAGAATCTTAAAACACTT
Organism: Modiolus philippinarum; assembly: GCA_002080025.1. Taxonomy (NCBI): domain Eukaryota; kingdom Metazoa; phylum Mollusca; class Bivalvia; order Mytilida; family Modiolidae; genus Modiolus; species Modiolus philippinarum. The sequence goes on along the minus strand of MJUU01051569.1, from coordinate 245,884 downwards.
CCTTAAAATTGTGCGCGGAATTGCACATAATCTCCACGCACTTCCATAAAACTTTGCGCGGAATTGCGTAGAATCTTGAAACACTCCCTGAAAATTGTGTACAGAATTGCACATAATCTCCAAACACTCACATAAAATTGTGCACATAACTGGGCAGAATCTACAGACAGTAATCCCTTTAAATTGTGCATGCAATGGCGCAAAATCTTCAGACAGTACTCCCTTAAAATTGTGCGGGCAATTGCACAGAATCTCAAGACACAGTGAAAGATTTAGGGTTATATTAAGGGAAAGTGTTTGGAAACAGTTGGGGTTATATCCAGGATAAGGGTTAGGGTTATAATCAGGGAAAGGGCTAACATTATACCATATTACTGAGGCTTGTTTAGGGGAAGTCCCAATATCCCATATTCCAGTAAGCCTGGATTAATAAATATCCCTTTGAGAATTGAAGATATCTGAATAATTATTGAAATATCCCATATCCAATGATTATAGTATAACTAATCGACCGTGATGAATATCAATAATATTAATGTGACGAGTGCCGAACAACGCAGGATGAAATGAGTTTTGGAACTTGTTCCAAAACAAGTTTAATCCGTTGCGTCGTTCGACACGAGTGACTTTATTATTGATATTCATCACGGTTTTGATCACGGTTGATTAGTTATACTTATTATTATATAGATTTTCAAATCTATGAACAAATTTTGGATGCAATTTTATGGGGATTATCTTTTTAATATCAATGCGCCATGTGTTTACATTGACGATAATTTTGTGACGTCATTTCCGAGAGTGAAAATAAATTGTTTATTTCACTGAGTGAAAATATGAGATTTATTTGATTGAGAAAACTCGATAAATCACTGTTAACTATATAATAATTAAAAATATCCCATATCCCTGTCAAATTTGTCTGAAATATCCCATATCCCATCGTTACAAATTGTAAATCTCACATCCCAATATAACCTAAACATGCTAAACAAGCCTCATTAGTGGGTCGCAAATTTCGTTATTTCTTTTTTAAAAAAAATGTAAAGGTTCCCCAGAACCTAGTTTCTTGCCTGCTCATTCCACTGTCATTATAATTTGGCCTTTATCAAGATGTGGTTTCAGTAAATTTCCAAATGGTTTGGTTTATATTCAGGGAAGTGGCAAGGGTTATATTCAGGGAAAGGGTAAGGGTTATATTCAGGGAAATGGCAAGGGTTATATTCAGGGAAAGGTTAGGGTTATATTCAGGGAAATGGCAAGGGTTATATTCAGGGAAATGGTTAGGGTAACATTCAGGGAAATGGCAATGGTTATATTCAGTATATTCAGGGAATGGCAATATGTTTATATTCAGGGAAAGGGTAAGGGTTAAATTCAGGGAAAGGGTTAGGGTTATATTCGAGAACTTGTTAGGGTTATATTTAGGAAAATGGTTAGGGTTATATCCAGGGAAATGGCAATGGTTATATTCAGTATATTCAGGGAATGGCAATATGTTTATATTCAGGGAAAGGGTAAGGGTTAAATTCAGGGAAAGGGTTAGGGTTATATTCAGGGAACTTGTTAGGGTTATATTTAGGAAAATGGTTAGGGTTATATTCATGGAAATGGCAAGGGGTTATATTCAGGGAAAGGGTTAGGGTTATATCCAGCGAAATGGCAAGGGTTATATTCAGGGAAAGGGTTAGGGTTATATTCAGGGAAATGGCAAGGGTTGTATTCAGGGAACTGGTCAGGGTTATATTCAGGGAAATGGCAAGGGTTATATTCAGGGAAAGGGTTAGGGTTACATTCAGGGAAATGGCAATGGCTATATGTAGTAAAAGGGTTAGGGTTATATTCAGGGAAATGGCAATATGTTTATATTCAGAGAAAGGGTTAGGGTTAAATTCAGGGAAAGGGTTAGGGTTATATTCAGGGAACTGAACTGGTTAGGGTTATATTCAGGGAAATGGTTAGGGTTAAATTCAGGGAAAGGGTTAGGGTTATATTCAGGGAACTGAACTGGTTAGGGTTATATTCAGGGAAATGGTTAGGGTTATATTCAGGAAATGGCAAGGGTTATATGCAGGGAAAGAGTTAGGTTTATATTCAGGGAAATGGCAAGGGTTATATTCAGGGAAATGGCAATGGTTATATTCAGTAAAAGGGTTAGGGTTATATTCAGGGTAATGACAATGGTTATATTTAGGGAAAGGTTTAGGGTTATATTCAGGGAAAGGATTAGGGTTATATTCAGGGAAATGGTTAGGGTTTAATATTCAGGGAAAGGGTTAGGGTTATATTCAGGGAAAGGGTAGGGTTATATTTGGTGAAAGGGTTAGGGTTATATTCAGGGAAATGGTAGGGTTATATTTGGTGAAAGGGTTACGGTTATATTCAGGGAAAGGGTTGGGTTATATTCAGGGATAGGGTCAGGGTTATAAACAAGGAAATGGTCAGGGTTATACTGTAAACCGGTAAATTTTCATGCCGTCTTTATTTCATGGTAAATTGACAAGATTTTAGTTCGCGCAGTTTTGAATTCACGCTGTCAAATTATTACCCATTGACTTCGATAATAGACATGTATATTCCCGCCGTTTTATTTTCGCGCTTCCATTCTAAATGCAGAAATCGCGAAAATAAAACTGGTTCGAAAATTTCCCGGATTACAGTATTCAGGGAACTGGTTAGGGTTATATTCAGGAAAATGGTTAGGGTTATATTCAGGGAAAGGGTCAGGGTTATATTCAAGAAAAGGGTCCGGGTTGTATTCAGGGAAAGGGTCAGGGTTATATTCAAGAAAAGGGTCCGGGTTGTATTCAGGGAAATCATTAGGTTTATATTCAGGGAAAGGGTCAGTGCTATATTCAGGGAAATGGTTAGGGTTATATTCAGGGAAATGGTTAGGATTATATTCAGGGATATAGTTAGGGTTATATTCAGGGAACTGGTTAGGGTTATATTCATGGAAACGGCAAGGGTTATACATTTTTGTATTCAGGGAAATGGTTGGGGTTATATTCAGGGAATGGGTCTGGGTTACATTCAGGGAACTGGTCAGGGATATATTCAGGGAACTAGATAGGGTTATATTCAGGGAATTGATTTGGGTTATATTCATGGAAATGGTTAGGGTTATATTCAGGGAAATGGTTACGGTTATATTCAGGGAAATGGCAAGGGTTATATTCAGGGAAATGGTTACGGTTATATTCAGGGAAATTGTTAGGGTTATATTCAGAGAACTGGTTAGGGTTATATCCAGGGAAATGGTTAGGGTTTTATTCAGGGAAAAGGTTAGGGTGATATTCAGGAAAATGGTTAGGGTTATATACAGGGAAATGGTTAGGGTTATATTCAGGGAAATGGTTAGGGTTATATTCAGGGAAAGGGTCAGGGTTGTATTCAGGGAAACGGTAGGGTTATATTCAGGAAAATGGTTAGGGTTATATTCAGGGAAATGACAATGATTGTATTCAGGGAAAGGGTTAGGGTTAAATTCAGGGAAAGGATTAGGGTTATATTCAGGGAAATGGTTAGGGTTCAATATTCAGGGAAAGGGTCAGGTTTATATTCAGGGAAAGGGTAGGGTTATATTTGGTGAAAGGGTTAGGGTTATATTCAGGGAAAGGGTAGGGTTATATTTGGTGAAAGGGTTACGGTTATATTCAGGGAAAGGGTTGGGTTATATTCAGGGATAGGGTCAGGATTATATACAAGGAAATGGTCAGGGTTATACTGTAAACCGGGAAATTTTCATGCCGTCTTTATTTCATGGTAAATTGACAGGATTTTAGTTCGCGCAGTTTTGAATTCACGCTGCCAAATTATTACCCATTGACTTCGATAATAGACATGTATATTCCCGCCGTTTTATTTTCGCACTATCATTCTAAATTCAGAAATCGCGAAAATAAAACTGGTTCGAAAATTTCCCGGATTACAGTATTCAGGGAACTGGTTAGGGTTTTATTCAGGGAAAAGGTTAGGGTTATATTCAGGGAAATGGTTAGGGTTATATACAGGGAAATGGTTAGGGTTATATTCAGGGAAATGGTTAGGGTTATATTCAGGGAAAGGGTTAGGTTTATATTCAGGGAAAGGGTCAGGGTTGTATTCAGGGAAAGGGTAGGTTTATATTCAGGAAAATGGTTAGGGTTATATTCAGGGAAAGGATCAGGGTTATATTCAAGGAAAGAGTCCGGGTTGTATTCAGGGAAATTATTAGGTTTATATTCAGGGAAAGGGTCAGTGCTATATTCAGGGAAATGGTTAAGGTTATATTCAGGGAAATGGTTAGGATTATATTCAGGGATAGGGTTAGGGTTATATTCAGGAAAATTGTTATGGATATATTCAGGGAACTGGTTAGGGTTATATTCAGGGAAATGGTTGGGATTATATTCAGGGAAATAGTAAGGGTTATATTCAGGGAACTGGTTAGGGTTATACTCATGGAAACGGCAAGGGTTATACATTTTTGTATTCAGGGAAATGGTTGGGGTTTTATTCAGGGAATGGGTCTGGGTTATATTCAGGGAACTGGTCAGGGTTATATTCAGGGAACTAGATAGGGTTATATTAAGGGAATTGATTGGGGTTATATTCATGGAAATGGTTAGGGTTATATTCAGGGAAATGGTTACGGTTATATTCAGGGAAATGGCAAGGGTTATATTCAGGGAAATGGTTAGGGTCATATTCAGGGAAATTGTTAGGGTTATATTCAGAGAACTGGTTAGGGGTTATATTCAGGGAAATGGTTAGGGTTTTATTCAGGGAAAAGGTTAGGGTGATATTCAGGAAAATGGTTAGGGTTATATACAGGGAAATGGTTAGGGTTATATTCAGGGAAATGGTTAGAGTTATATTCAGGGAAAGGGTCAGGGTTATATTTAGGGAAATGACAATGATTATATTCAGGGAAAGGGTTAGGGTTAAATTCAGGGAAAGGATTAGGGTTATATTCAGGGAAATGGTTAGGGTTTAATATTCAGGGAAAGGGTAAGGGTTATATTCAGGGAAAGGGTAGGGTTATATTTGGTGAAAGGGTTAGGGTTATATTCAGGGAAAGGGTAGGGTTATATTTGGTGAAAGGGTTACGGTTATATTCAGGGAAAGGGTTGGCTTATATTCAGGGATAGGGTCAGGGTTATATACAAGGAAATGGTCAGGGTTATACTGTAAACCGGGAAATTTTCATGCCGTCTTTATTTCATGGTAAATTGACAGGATTTTAGTTCGCGCAGTTTTGAATTCACGCTGCCAAATTATTACCCATTGACTTCGATAATAGACATGTATATTCCCGCCGTTTTATTTTCGCACTATCATTCTAAATGCAGAAATCGCGAAAATAAAACTGGTTCGAAAATTTCCCGGATTACAGTATTCAGGAAACTGGTTAGGGTTTTATTCAGGGAAAAGGTTAGGGTTATATTCAGGGAAATGGTTAGGTTTATATTCAGGGAAAGGGTCAGGGTTGTATTCAGGGAAATGGTTAGGGTTATATTCAGGGAAAGGGTTAGGTTTATATTCAGGGAAAGGGTCAGGGTTGTATTCAGGGAAAGGGCAGGTTTATATTCAGGAAAATGCTTAGGGTTATATTCAGGGAAAGGATCAGGGTTATATTCAAGGAAAGGGTCCGGGTTGTATTCAGGGAAATTATTAGGTTTATATTCAGGGAAAGGGTCAGTGCTATATTCAGGGAAATGGTTAGGGTTATATTCAGGGAAATGGTTAGGATTATATTCAGGGATAGGGTTAGGGTTATATTCAGGAAAATGGTTATGGATATATTCAGGGAACTGTTTAGGGTTATATTCAGGGAAATGGTTGGGATTATATTCAGGGAAATAGTTAGGGTTATATTCAGGGAACTGGTTAGGGTTATATTCATGGAAACGGCAAGGGTTATACATTTTTGTATTCAGGGAAATGGTTGGGGTTTTATTCAGGGAATGGGTCTGGGGTATATTCAGGGAACTGGTCAGGGTTATATTCAGGGAACTAGATAGGGTTATATTCAGGGAATTGATTGGGGTTATATTCATGGGAATGGTTAGGGTTATATTCAGGGAAATGGTTACGGTTATATTCAGGGAAATGGCAAGGGTTATATTCAGGGAAATAGTTAGGGTTATATTCAGCGAAATTGTTAGGGTTATATTCAGAGAACTGGTTAGGGTTATATTCAGGGAAATGGTGAGGGTTTTATTCAGGGAAAAGGTTAGGGTGATATTCAGGAAAATGGTTAGGGTTATATACAGGGAAATGGTTAGGGTTATATTCAGGGAAATGGTTAGGGTTATATTCAGGGAAAGGGTCAGGGTTATATTCAAGGAAATGACAATGATTATATTCAGGGAAAGGGTTAGGGTTAAATTCAGGGAAAGGATTAGGGTTATATTCAGGGAAATGGTTAGGGTTTAATATTAAGGGAAAGGGTTAGGGTTATATTCAGGGAAAGGGTAGGGTTATATTTCGTGAAAGGGTTAGGGTTATATTCAGGGAAAGGGTAGGGTTATATTTGGTGAAAGGGTTACGGTTATATTCAGGGAAAGGGTTGGGTTATATTCAGGGATAGGGTCAGGGTTATACACAAGGAAATGGTCAGGGTTATATTCAGGGAAATGGTTAGGGTTATATTCAGGGAAAGGGTTAGGGTTATATTCAGGGAAAGGGTCAGGGTTGTATTCAGGGAAAAGGTAGGGTTATATTCAGGAAAATGGTTAGGGTTATATTCAGGGAAATGGTTAGGGTTATATTCAGGGAAAGGGTCAGGGAAAGGGTCCGGGTTGTATTCAGGGAAATTATTAGGTTTGTATTCAGGGAAAGGGTCAGTGCTATATTCAGGGAAATGGTTAGGATTATATTCAGGGATAGGGTTAGGGTTATATTCAGGAAAATGGTAATGGATATATTCAGGGAACTGGTTAGGGTTATATTCAGGGAAATGGTTGGGATTATATTCAGGGAAATAGTTAGGGTTATATTCAGGGAACTGGTTAGGGTTATATTCATGGAAACGGCAAGGGTTATACATTTTTGTATTCAGCGGTTATATTCAGGGATTGGTCTGGGTTATATTCAGGGAACTGGTCAGGGTTATATTCAGGGAACTAGATAGGGTTATATTCAGGGAATTGGTTGGGGTTATATTCATGGAAATGGTTAGGGTTATATTTAGGGAAATGGTTACGGTTATAGTCAGGGAAATGGCAAGGGTTATATTCAGGGAAATGGATAGGGTTATATTCAGGGAAATTGTTAGGGTTATATTCAGAGAACTGGTTAGGGTTATATTCAGGGAAATGGTTAGGGTTTTATTCAAGGAAAAGGTTAGGGTTATATTCAGGGAAATGGTTACGGTTATATACAGGGAAATGGTTAGGGTTATATTCAGGGAAATGGTTGGGGTTATATTCAGGGAAAGGGTTAGGGTTATACTTAGTATTCAGGGAAAGGGTCAGGGTTGTATTCAGGGAAAGTGTAGGGTTATATTCAGGAAAATGGTTAGGGTTATATTCAGGGAAATGGTTAGGGTTATATTCAGGGAAAGGGTCAGGGTTATATTCAGGGAAAGGGTCCGGGTTGTATTCAGGGAAATTATTAGGGTTATATTCAGGGAAAGGGTCAGTGCTATATTCAGGGAAATGGTTAGGGTTATATTCAGGGAAATGGTTAGGATTATATTAAGGGATAGGGTTAGGGTTATATTCAGGAAAATGGTAATGGATATATTCAGGGAACTTGTTAGGGTTATATTCAGGGAAATGATTGGGATTATATTCAGGGAAATAGTTAGGGTTATATTCAGGTATATTCATGGAAACGGCAAGGGTTATACATTTTTGTATTCAGGGAAATGGTTGAGGTTATATTCAGGGAATGGGTCTGAGTTATATTCAGGGAACTGGTCAGGGTTATATTCAGGGAACTAGATAGGGTTATATTCAGGGAATTGGTTGGGGTTATATTCAGGGAAATGGTTAGGGTTATATTCAGGGAAATGGTAAAGCCGCTCTGACACTACACCGTATAACACAAACGTATGAGGAACGGATGAAAATCATTTTTGTACGGTGCTAAATAATTTTGTTCGTTCACGAATAACAATGAAAACGCACAAAACCGGAGGTATACAGTAGGTACACCGTACATGCACAGTCCTGGAATCGAATAAACCGAACTCGCACCGAACTGACACCGAAACCCTACCGGACGAGCACCGAATAAAACGTATTTGTAACGGTAACATACCGGAAGAGTACCGAATAAAACGGATTCCTAACGAAAACGTACCGTGCGAGAGCCCAGTAAAAACGAATTAATAGGTACCATGTAAATCTTTCGATTTTAAAAAAGGCATACCTGTGTCTTTTATCGCTCAACAACTTATTTTACAGAAGTAATCATTACCGCGTGCTTGACCAATTAAATTCATTTTCCCAAAATGTCGCCGAATAGATAGGCAAGAGAATGACCTAAGAAAAGAATCGTCGGGTTACAGATAACTTTCACTTACGACCCAAGGCGAAAATGGCATTGAAGTTACTAGAGACTAAGATCGGGTTGAAGTTACACAGTCTCAATGGTATCAGATGCTTCTTAACATATAACACGTTTTTACACGGCGAGAAAACAGACAATTTCTTTATTTTGATGTTTTGGATATATGTCAGAATAATGTTTCATTATAAATACAAATAAGCAAACACTGCATAGCTCTTTCAATTACTAAATTAAATCAGAAACTTCAAAAGAGTAGTGTATAGCACCTTCTATTTGATGACCACATAATACGCAAACGTTGTAAATTTCGTTTTAAGCAAAATAAGAATGGTAAAAGTAGGTCACTTTAAAAGGTAAAAAAGGGACAAAATAAATAAAGTAAAAACTAATAAAAGGCCGACTGAAAATTAGAAGAAGGGCACTGAAAGTATACCTCAAATACCTAGTGGCCTCCAACTATTGGGCAACCAGATAAATTCTGTTACTCGTCAGTGGTTCAAATTTCTCTCGTTCTGGAAAGACCATAGTTTTGGTTTTCCAGTTTTCCACCCGGTTGCCTTATAGTTGAAGCCCTAGGGTCGAAAATATGGGTCTTCCTTTCTGTTCCTTCCTTTTGATTTTTTGCCGTTTTCTTTATCTTTTATTATTTTGGTTATGTGTTTTATTTTTTGCGTATTATCTTTAAATTGTGATCTACTTTTACGATTCTTATTTTGTTTATAACATATTAATTTTGGCCATAGAACAACATATATTATTATGAATTCGTTTTATTCGGTGCTTGTCCGGTTGGTTTCCGCTGTAAGTCCGGAACTCGAACGGTCTATCCGTTATCTTTTCGGTAAAAGTCCGTTTCACCAATTTAACGTACCGTACATGAACGGATGCAAGACGGACATGTAACGTACGAGTAACGTATACACAACGCATGAGAACCGAACAAAACGTAAGCCTACCGTACATTCATCGGACATTTTGTGCGGTATATGTCCGTTCCAAGTTTTGAGCATGTTCAAAATTTTTCACCGTACAAAACGGACATCACCGTACATGTACCGTATTCATCGGATAAGAAACGGACGACAAACGCATATGAACGGAGACGAACGAATATCATTTATTTTTATACGTTCGGCGTTCGTTTGAGTTATACGGTGTAGTGTAAGACGGGCTTTAGGGTTTTATTCAGGGAAATGGTTAGGGTTATATTCAGGGAAATTGTAAGGGTTATATTCAGAGAACTGGTTAGGGTTATATTCAGGGAAATGGTTAGGGTTATATTCAGGGAAATGGTTAGGGTTATATTCAGGGAACTGGTTAAAAACTTTGCAATTCTGCTCACAGTGTATAAAAACTGTATCATGGCTTTAGAGACACTGCGCAATTCTGCACTCAATGTATATAATCTGTCTGATGGCTTTAGAGAAACTGCACAATTCTGCGCTCAATGTATATAATCTGTCAGATGGCTTTAGAGAAACTGTGCAATTCTGCGCACACTATATAAAAACTGTCTGATGGCTTTAGAGAAACTGTGCAATTCTGAGCTCAATGTATATTAATATGTCTGATGGCTTTAGAGAAACTGCGCAATTCTGTGCACACTATATAAAAACTGTATCATGGCTTTAGAAAAACTGCGCAATTCTGCACTCAATGTATATAATCTGTCTGATGGCTTTAGAGAAACTGCGCAATTCTGTGTACACTATATAAGACTGTCTGATGGCTTTAGAGAAACTGTGCAATTCTGAGCTCAATGTATATAATATGTCTGATGGCTTTAGAGAAACTGCGCAATTCTGCGCACACTATATAAAAACTGTCTGATGGCTTTAGAGAAACTGTGCAATTCTGGGCTCAATGTATATAATCTGTCTGATGGCTTTAGAGAAACTGTGCAATTCTGCGCACACTATATAAAAACTGTCTGATGGCTTTTGAGAAATTGTGCAATTCTGCACTCAATTTATATAATCTGTCTGATGGCTTTAGAGAAACTGTGCAATTCTGCGCACACTATATAAAAACTGTCTGATGGCTTTAGAGAAACTGCGCAATTCTGTGCACACTATATAAAAACTGCCTGATGGCTTTAGAGAAACTGCGCAATTCTGAGCTCAGTGTATATAATCTGTCTGATGGCTTTAGAGAAACTCTGCAATTTTGCGCACACTATAAAGAAACTATCTGATGGCTTTAGAGAAACTGGGCAATCCTGCACTCAATGTATATAATCTGTCTGATGGCTTTAGAGAAACTGTGCAATTCTGCGCACACTGTATAAAAACTGTCTGATGGCTTTAGAGAAACTGCGCAATTCTGCACTCAATGTATATAATCTGTCTGATAGCTTTAGAGAAACTGCACAATTCTGCGCACACTATATAAAAGCTGTCTGATGGCTTTAGAGAAACTGCGCAATTCTGCGCACACTGTATAAAAACTGTGTGATGGCTTTAGAGAAACTGTGCAATTCTGCCCACAATTTATATAAACTGTGTGATGGCTTTAGAGAAACTGTGCAATTCTGCCCACAATTTATATAAACTGTGTGATGGCTTAATGGAAATTGCAACCCTGGGCACACTATATAAAAAACTGTCTGCTGTCTGATGGCTCCAGAGAAACTGCGCAATTCTGCGCACAATTTATATTAACTATCTGATGGCTTTAGAGAAACTGCATCATTCTGCGCAAAGATTATAGAAACTGGTGGCTTTAGAGAAAGCTGTCTGATAGATTTAAAGGAACTGCGCAATTCTGTGCTAAGTTTAAAGAAACTGTCTTATGGCTTAAGAGAATCTGTGAAATTGTGTGGCCCAATCTTAAGGTGTTAAATTGAATTTAAGATTTTCGTGATCTCTTACATGAAGGAATAGCCGTATGTCATCGTCATATATAAATATGCTCATACTACTGTTCAACTGACATGCCAATGTCATACCAGCACTTTCATTCTGATATTAAGTTTTTGAATCTGAATTATACCTAATCAATATCAAGTGCTACAATATAAAAGACCTTTTGTTCCTCTCTACAATGATGGGAGTGTTATGTTACTGGGTGATGGTTTCAACTGGTGCTGGTCTTTACCTTCTGCAATACATGAGAAAGCTCAAGTTACTAAAAAACCGACGCGATGCAACCGCTCAAATCTTATCTGAAAATGAAAAAAACTTCTATCTTTACATTATTTCTTATAGGATATTCATACATGCTAGTAAAATAAATTTAGAATAAAATATAAAATGCATTGAGATATTCACACACACACACACACACACACACACACAGAGAGAGAGAAAAGGATTCAGAAACTTATATAAATCTGTTTCCTCATTACATACAATATAATAAACACTAATATAAAGCTCGTTACAGTACGAAAAATGAACGATATCTGCAACTGTGACTGTTAAATTAGAAANAAAAAAAAAAAAAAAAAAAAAAAAAAAAAAAATCAACAAAAACAAAAAGGAAATTAAACATTATCAGACATAAGTGAATATAAATGATAATTATTGTAGCGGGTCAAGGTCTTAGTGATAAAATGTTGTACTGCAATAAAAATACATTTATTTACTGTGCGTTTTTTAAATTTAAATAAAACCCTGAGGCAGTTAATTTCTTTTAGTAAAAAACAAACTATTTTTGAATTCTTTTTTGCTTAAGTTATCAGAAACTATGTTTTTTTATCATATAGTTTCTTGAAATAAAAGTTTCCGAATAAAATCGGCTTTTAGGTTAGCACCATAAAATGACTTCTTGGTTGATGAAAACCCCCTTATACTCATAATCCACCAGCAGAGGCATCAGCCCAGTTTAAAATAATTAACAAAATACCGAAGTTAGGGGTTATGACCATTTCAATATTGCTTATTTCACTTTAGTGCATATCAAATCAAATCATCTGGATGCCCATTAACCAGAAAATGTGTCAAAGGTGATAGAGAACAAATAACCAATATGATCTAAATGAAAAAAAAAACAACAAAGTATGCTAAGGAAAGAGCTATGCACGAGGTAGATACTACTCCTTAGGTTAAAACAAAATTTGATAAAATAGATATCGCAGGTTTCCAAATAAAACCGACTTTTGCTTTGCTTTGATTAACAAGGAAGCACTAACTACTTGGTAGGTAAAAACCCTCGGGCACTAACAGTCCAACAGGAGAGGTATCGATCCTGTTGTAATAATAAACCAACTCAAATGCAACATTTATGTAACATAATAATTATTTGGTCAAAACAGACCGCCAAATACATTATCTTCTAGGTTGGTTCACGGCGCAATATTCATTATTCCTTTGTCATACATACTACTGCAATAATTTTTATAAGAAATTCATTCTGGCTAGGTGAAACATTTATTTTCTGTGCGATTTCGTTCGTAAAATAAAACATAAAATACCCGGGACATATATTTTTTCCTGTTTTTTTTTTAGACATCAAACTATTTTAAATTATTTTTATTACCAAAGTTATCACAAACCTTATGTTTTTTATCATATAGGTTAATGAAATAAAAGTTTCCTAATCAAATCGGCTTTTAGCTTAACACCGAAGTACTGACTTGTTGGTTGCTGAAAACCCTCTTGGACTAACAATCCACAGGCAGAGAAATCACCTTATTTTTGTCTTTTGTCAAGTATTTGTAGCCATTGTAGGCAGACTTGGCCCGGTTTTACTCTTTTTTCCTCATTGACCGCTCCCGAAGTGTGTTGCTTCAATGACATATTTTAGCTGCGATCGATGTTGCTCAACATTTTTGTCAAGAATACCGCTTAAGTGCACGCTAGCGGCCTTCTTGATCTCGCTTGAGGGGTTGAATATTGTTCACCTCTGGTTGAAGACCTTAAGGCGACATCAAGATGTAGACAGGAATAAAAGCCCTGCCCTTGATAAACGGGAGTTTTCTATGTATCGTGTGCGTTTTGCACATGAACATTCACTCCATATCCTTTCATTTTTCTTTATGTTAAATAAATAACACAATACCAAAGTAAGGGGAAATTTCAATTAAAAGCATATGACCTTTCACCCTAGTGCAGATCAAATCAAATCATTTGGAAGACCATTTACCAGAATATGTGTAAAAGGTGATAGTGAACAAATAACCAATATGATCTTAATAAAAAAAACTAGAAATAAGCTGAGGACAAAGCTATGGACGAGGGAGTTACTAATCCTTCGGTTTCAATTGTTTTAAAATAGATATCGCAAGTTTCCAAAAAAAAAAATGGCTTTTGCTTGGGTAAACACCGAAGCACTACCGGGTTTGTGAAAACCCCCGGGCACTAACAGAGGCATTAATCCTGTGGTAACAATAAACCAATGAGAAACCTCGGTCGGTTATATCTCCTTGTATCAAGTCAGTTTTTTTGGTTAAACTGGAGATAATTTTGATTTAAATATCGAAAGAGAATATTGATATGCTAATTAAAATTGTCTCCACTAACTAAATTGTTACAGGGAGATAACCGACCGAGGTTTCTCATTCAAATGCAAAATTTATGTAACAGACGATTGATTTGGCCAAAGCCGTCAAATACACTATCTACTACGTTTGTTCACGACGCAATATATAAATATGATAATTCTACTGTTTAATTGACATGCCAATGTCTTAATTACCTTTATTATTATTTTGATATTAAATTTTTAAATCTGTATTATACCTAATCGATATAAAGTGCTACAATGTAAAAGGCCATTTGTTCCACTCTACAAATGATGGGCGTGTTATATTATTTGGTGGGGGTTTCAACTGTTGCTGGACTTTACCTTCTGCAACGCATGTAAAAGCTGGAGTTACTGAAAGGGTTATCAGAAACTGTAAGTTTTTCTAAAACAAATCCATAGCCGAGTGCCGAACGGTTACCACCTGATGATTTTTACATGCTTATCGGAATATCACCATCTTTTGTTCGTTTAAAATCTATTACAAGGATTTATGATATTTCATTACATCTTTAGAACGAGAACTTAAAAAAAATTCCATTTACGACATTGCCTACCTAAAATTAAGCATATCAGATAAGTTTATCTTTGATCTCGTAAGCTGAACAATATCATTGATAATTATGTAATATTCGAATATTCATTCCTATTGGCAATCGTCACGAATATAAAGACGCAACACAAGCGACATTTGACACGTGTATGCTTTTAAGTGCTGTGAAAGATCACGCTATTATATCACCGACAATACATGAAGTAATTTCTCCGTTTGAAAAAAATGTAATTAATGCATTCTCCACGGGTTCAAATTCGAAAGAAAAACTCACTTTTGATGAATACATCAAAGATTAAAGCATCGAACTTAATTATTAAAATTCCAATCCTGTGTACAAATGGAATTTAAACATTGGCATAACAAATAAAAACTAGAGGCTCAGAATCTGAGCCTGTGTCGTTTCGCCTAAAAAATTAAATAAAAATACGCTTCTTGGCAATGTCTGCTTTAAATGCAAATGAGATAAATAAATAAGAAAATATGGTCTCGTAATTTTTTTGCAATTGTTTCAGAGATGATTTAATTTCTTTTAAGATAAGGTCAAATGCTAAGTATGCTTCGAAGCAATGTTTTAGACGTTACTGATTGAATTGATCACTTTTTGTTAATGAACTTGTACTATTAACTTCTTTAAAGTTTGGACCCATATGTCCAAAGAGATTGCTAAAATATGTTTTAGTCCAATGCTACAATATGTTCTGGGCTGGTGGTAAATTTAGTGGTCAGATCAAAACGAGACGAGTAATCGGTTTAGAGCTTTCTGTAAAGTTCGGTACGATCTGTTCTAGTGGAGTTTCAGAGTAGATGATAAAAGTATGTCTTTACATAAGTCAAATAGGACAAATGTGAAACTTATGCCGTGTTGGAGTCATGTCTGTTTACATGAAACAAAAAACAACCATTTTTTAAAATACCTTCCATGCGTGACATCAGTTCTTCGGTACTGGCCCGAAACCGATTGGGAAAACTTGCAATATCAAATCCCATATTTTTTTAAACCAAGGAGTATCTCCCTCTTCCTAGCTCTATCCTTGGCTGATTTTGACTCTTCTGTTTAGATCCTTTTGGTGATTTGTTCTCTGTCAGCTTTTCTGTTGGCTTAATGGATTTCCAAAATTTTATAAAATTTGTTTCCAAATGCTTATATTTGATATGCACTGTAGAGACATAAGTTATCGAAATTACCATAAGCAGAAATTGAATTCACGATAACCTCGGTATTTTGTAATACCACTGGGCCGATGCCTCTGCTGATGGACTACTAGTCCTAATGGTATTCACCAACCCAGTAGCCAGTGCTTCGGTGCTGGCCCGAAAACCGATTTAGAAACTTGCAATATCTAAATTTAAGAAACCAAGGAGTGTTTCCCTCTTCCATAGCTCTGTCCTTTGCTGCTTTTCCCTTTTGAAATTCTTTTTGGTAATTAATTATATATCAGCTTTTACACATATTTTGGATATATGGATTTACAAATGTTTTGATTTGATCTTCATTGAAGATTTATGTAACATATATTTTGATTGGTCATAACTGACAGTCAGTTGCAGTAAGTACATGCCTCGGACAAAGTAAGTTCCCTGTCTGAAGAGTCACACGTTGTCGAAATGGCCATATACAGAAACTAGATTCACAGTACCTTCGGTATAATTTTACCCAGTTACTGTATATAAAAAAGAATCAGCATAATTTAGCCCTAAATTGTTAAACTGCTTCTTAATAACTTGTAGACCAAATACCAGATTATAAATATCATAAGCATGCATAAATAACAAAATACCGAAGTTCGGTTCTCACTTACTTTACTTTGAATTTTGTTTCTGCATAGGCGCATTTCGACAACTTATGTCTCTTCAGTGCAGATAAAAATCAAAATTAAGTGTTGATTTGCATTATCAACGAAATTACATTGTCAAAACAAGCTGTAAACAGGGCTTCATTCAATTTCTTCTAAATGAAAATCCTATAATTCATTTTCATCAAAAACTGAGAAATTAAAGATCCTCCACACATATGACTTGTGTCAAAATTCTATAAAAATTCACCGTACCATTATAAAAAGTGAACATATTCCTCGATACTGAACATCAAGTTAAAAGAATTACCCCCTTGCCAAATATCTGACTTTCATTAATTTTAATATTTTTAGGATACCATTCAAAACCTGACGATTTCAATGAAGACATTATGAAGTGTTTAATAAGTGGATTGTAGTTTCATGATAAGAGAGATATTTTTTTTCTTCTATTTATTAAAAATATCATAAATATGTTTTATTTACACCAACCAAAACAAGTAATTTCTATGTAAAAAGGAGTTATCTCCTCCTACCCCTGGTCTACTACCTTAATTGAAAAGAAGGTTCAGATATGTTGTAAACTTTATAGAGGGGGAGGCATGTTTTAGTGCCCCTTTTTCATTTGTTGAAAACTTGTTGGTCAAATTTCTAACATTGAAAAATCAATTTTTAATATTAAAAGTGAATTGTTAATTTGAAAAAGATTTCTAATATAAAAAATGACTCTTTTTATGGCAAATGGACGAAACAAGCCATATTCTTAAATCAGAAATTGATTTTGGAATATTAAAAATACATAGGCAAACGAAAACCGAAACAAATTGAGGAAAGGAAAAATTCCAAAATCAAAAATTAATAACAAACACGAATTGAGACAGCATGACAAAGACAAAACAAATAAACAATAGTGAACAAGAACGCCGAAGAAAAAAAAAGCACTAGCAGTGTGAGTCCATAGAAAAATTTGAGGAGGTATCATCAGGTGCTCTTGAAGAGTAAATATGATCTGCCCCACGCGTGAAGTCCGGTTTCATAACAGTCGGTGTTTGACAGTCCAGTTTTCATATTAAATAATCAATTTCTAATATAAGAAAATAATTTTTAATATTAGAAATTTTTTATGTAATATTAGAAAATGAATTTATAATATATGAAAATAACTTTGATTTTCTAACATTAAAAACTGAATCAATAATATTACAAAACGAATTTTTAATATTGGAAAATTATTTTTTGAATATTAGAAAATTATTTTTAAAATTTTGAAATAAGAAAATGAATTTGTAAAAATGTTTTTTTTTGCAATATTAGAAAAACTAATTTCTGGTATTAAAAAGAATTTTCTAATATTAGAACATATTTTTTATATTAAAATATCAATTTCTAATATTAAGAAATGCTGATATTACAAAATAAATGTCGAATATAAGAAAATAGCATTTGTGTACACTTGGCTTGCTATTTTTTAATATCAAGCTTCATTTTCTAATATAAGTATAATAAATAATGCCATTTCCAATTAATAATATTAGAAATTAAAAAAAATCAATTTTTAATATTAGAAAATGAATTATTATATTAGAAAGTACCGTTGAACGGAAACTCTCTATTTATCCAAGTAAAATTGTAACGTCAAGATTTTAGTCGTAAGTCTTTAGCATTTCATATTGACTTACAATTAAAATTTATCGTAAGATTTTTTTTCGAAAAAGGCTGCTGATCTCTTAAAAAGCTCAACAAAAAAAAAATTGTTCAAATAATCATGTAAACTTGATTTATGGAGGTTTGCTCCTCATGTTTTTTGGGATTTTTGTAAGATTTTCGGAATCCTCGGGTTTTATCCATTTAAAAGCATTATAATTTTTTGCCCATTGACCCCCTTATTTTTTTCCATAATTTCATTCTATACTTTGTGAGCATTCTGTAAAAAAAAATCATTGAATCCTATTTATTCTGTCACATTCATTTATAGTCAAACCTTGCTAATGTTAATCCTATGAAAAATCAGAGGAGTTCAGTTTCCCGCCAAATTTTCAATCACTTAAATCTCAAAAACGAGATCATCAACCTATAATTTTTTCCCTATAAATTACTTCTTTTTTATAAACATGAATATTTGAAATCCTATTTATTATCAAACGGAGTAGCAACCCCCCCCCCCCTTAACTGTGAAAATTATTAAAATCGGGAAAGAATGATTTCATGATATTTTTTTGCAAATATTCCGATTTTACATGGAAATTACTATTTAAATATTACAGTGAATATTTCAAGCATTAAAATAAGAATTTCAAATAGTCTAGCCTTTTTGTCCAGTTCGGCTTGCCATACTCCACCTTTACATAACGATATGTAGAAACTCTCGTTAAATTAATTAGGCTATAATAGTCATGTCTATTTTCTTTCCTTTTTATTTTCAAATAGATGCGTTTACCGATAAAATAATTATTATTGTAATTAGACGATGAACTGAGTGATTTTCTTCCTGTTTAATATGTATGTCATGTTTACATAAATTTATATTCCTATAGATGGCGCTTTAGCGTGATAGACAAATATTTAATACGTATATTGAACTTGTCAAAAACTACACACAATATTAAATCCACGTAATTTGTTCCAACTGTGTGACAAAAATATTGAAATCGTATCAAATAACAAAATATCAAATAAGACCGAAAAGGTTTAAATATATAAAATAACAAAATATCAAATAAGACAGAAAAGGTTTAAATATATAAAATTTACAAGAAGTAGATGGCTGGGAGTAGTGGCGTGCTCCTGTAATCTAGCTACTTGGAGGCCGGGATAGTGGACAGTTTGAGGGCAGGGGTCCTGCTCTCCGTTGTTCTATGTCGATCGGGCGTCCAGGGTGGAAACACAGCAGACAAAAGTCTCCGTGTCGAACAGTAGTGGGATCGCGCCTGTGAATAGGCAGCGGTTGGCAGCCTGTCCAATACAATTGGACATTGTCCTTTTTTGGCATTTTTGGCATTAAAGTTTAACATTTGCAATTGAAGTTTATGTATCATAAACATTATTTTTTGTGTTTTGACCTCGAGCAATCGACATTTAGTGGGGGGGGGTCACTCCATATGTTTTTGATTAGTGTTAGCATCTTCAACAGCATATTATATTTTCAGTAAAAAGAAACCTAATCCCTTGTTATATATAAAGTAGAAAACATTCAAATTGAATTACATAGAACAAAATTTGGGGCAAGTAGTCACTTGAAAAGTGGTTTGTAACCTTTTCAATCACACGTAGATACCAAATAAAAT
Organism: Modiolus philippinarum; assembly: GCA_002080025.1. Lineage (NCBI taxonomy): Eukaryota > Metazoa > Mollusca > Bivalvia > Mytilida > Modiolidae > Modiolus > Modiolus philippinarum. The sequence goes on along the minus strand of MJUU01051569.1, from coordinate 226,286 downwards.
TTCCTATCCTGATTGCATCTTTTAATCACAATTCAATGCCCATAAATAATCACTATGGCATGGTAAAAAAACGTACCTATTCCAGTAGCTTATCTCTATCGAACAGCCTTTCAGTCGTCAAGAAATTTGTCTGGCGTTGCATAAATAAATTTAGCTCCTGGACGAGAATCTCATTGCATGAAATACGCATTCCAATGCAAAATTTATATCTTGAATCATTTGATTGGTCATAACTGACCGTCAATTGATGATAAATTTATTTTTAGCTACCTACCTACGGTGGGGCATAAGGTTAATACCTGTACTTATTACTGTCCCTAGATATACAAATTTATCTCATTTCCATTGACTGTTAACTTCTCTTGAGATCCGTGTTGGGCCTCATTTCTTCAGTTTTTGTTGTGTAACAACGGCAGTAGAATACCGAAGGAACAAACGATGCGAAAAGGTAGAGCCCAAGTTGATTGACATAATGACTGAGTCTCTGAGATTTCTCTTACATGTGATGTCGCCTTGATGACAAAAGGGCAATATCATGAGCAAAATCGAGGTTCTATGATGTTCTTTAATGGGAAAATTTAGTCGATACATTCCTTCCCTTTTCTGAATCCTGTCTGTTCTTGCCTTAAGATTTTATCTAACTCATTGTCAATTCTGTTGAGGAGTACTCTACAGAATACTTTGCTGGGAACTGAGAGCAAAGTTATTCCTCTCCAATTATCATAGTTTCTCCTTTCTTTGGAAGCTTTACAATAAGACCTTTACATCAATCTTTTGGAATTTCATCTTCACCCCAAATGGTGTTAAATAGATTGAAAATTTGGCTGTAGTTAAATTAACTTTGAGAAGTTCGGCTTGAATTCCATATATGCCTGCTGCTTTGCCTGTCTTGAGTGATTTTATGGCTATTGAAATTTCATCTTTTGTTGGTGGATCCATACTAATTTGAAGGTCATATTGTTGGTCTACACCTTCAAATTCTGTTTATGGTTCCGGTCTATTTAAAACATCTTTGAAATGTTTAAACCATCTTTCAGACTTCTCTCTCTCTCTCTCTCAGGTAATGACTTTTCCAGCGCTATCCTTTACAGGTGGAACCTGGTGCGCTTTACCACATAACTCCTTGGTAATTTTGTAAACCGTGCCGAGATCCCCTTTTAAAAGCAGCTTGTTCTGCTTCGTCTGCACGTGCATCAATGAAAGTTCTCTTGTCTTTTCTAGCTGACTTTTTTACTTCTTTGTCTTTCTCCCTATATTTTTCCTGCAGTTGATCTTTCCGTCTAATAGATTTGGTGTTCAAGACTTTTCTTTCAGCTTTAATCTTTATTCAATTTCTTTCAGCTTTAATCTTTCTTCAATTGTGTTTCATGTGTTTTGTGATAACCATGGCTTGTCACTTCTTCTTCTGTTTCCAATAGTTTTTCAGCTGTTTGTTGGTACACATGTTTTATTTTCTCCCACTTATTTTCAACAGCAGTTTCGTTTTCCTCGTCTAGATTTTCCAACACTCTAAAACGATTTTTCAATTCTATGCAGTATTTTCTTTGGATGTCAAAATCTGCTAAACGTTTTATATCAATGATCTTTCTATTTGAACTATTACTTGTAAAAGCTTTCTTTAATTCCAATCTTAGTTTGGCTATGACAAGATGATGGTCGCTGTTTACATCCCCCCTTTTAAGACCGAGTGTCAAGTAATGATCTTCTCCATTTCCCATTCATGATAACATGGTCGATTTGGTTTGTTAGCTGATAATGAGAATCAGGACTGAAGCAAGCTGTTACATTTGACTGTTTACAGTCCTGCAATTGTTAGGAAAACTATTCTTAAGTGAAGCAACTGCATAACTGAACGATTTTTTTTTACCATATGTTAATGTTTTAATGTTTACGGACAATCAAGGATATCACTGAACCTGAAATTATATTTTGATTTTTTTAAAAAATTACTAAATTGCTCAGACACACTGGAGCCCGACTGTGTACTATTTTGAAGGTCTCAAATTCCACCGTTCTTATCCTAATTATATGCAACGCAGGTACTTTTGCCTTATCTAAAATTATTTCATACACTTTTAGTGTATGAAGATCTAAAGACTAGGTATACAAAACGTAGTGCTCTTTCTTGCACTTTTTTCCATTTTGTTTCGAGTTGGCATCCGAACAGAAATGCAATACAAGTGGACAAAAATCAGAATTACTTAAAAGTAAACGTAGGAAAGATAGTCATATTGTTGAGTCTTGATAACATAGAACCTAATCGCATCAGAATATTAAGTTGTTGTGAGGCCTTTCTGCACAAGTTATTGATATGCACATCAAATTTCCATTGTTAATCGATGTCAACACCAAGAAGCTAAACAGTTTCCTCACAAGGCAAAACATTTCCTTTAATTTGAATAGTAGTTTTTTTTTAATTGCAAAGTGGAGATAACAGTTTTTAACCAATTGCAATAACATTCAAATAATGTACTGTCATCGGTTAATTTTGTAAACAGATAGATGTAAGGTATAAAATGTTATTGAAAGTGTAAATTGGCGAAAGAAGATTGTGAAGACTGCTCTTATTGTCAGAGAGGACTTTTGCTCCTCTGTCTAGCGCATACACCACAACAACAAACCAAGATAACCCACAGCGACAACTGCACCTGTGACTAGATGATAAAGACTGGTCTTATTGTCAAAGAGGACTTTTGCTCCTATAAGACGAAGAAAGTATACCGGTCTGTCTACCGCATACACCACAACAATAAACCAAGATAGCACAGAGTGAGAACTGCTCCTGTGACTAGATAGAAACCGGCGCCTAGTTACCGCGCATAGACAACAATATACTAAATGATGAATCTAGGTGCCATCTTATCAAAACAACATATCAAATAATGATTTATAGCAAATTAAATATGCATGTCAAAACTTAAAGTCAAAGTGTTACTGAAATTGAGAAACAAATTCCACGTCAGATTAAAGTCAATTGCACAAATATAAGAATTAACAAAGACAAATTATCTTTTGTACAGCGGAGAGACACTTATCTTTATGTCTCGAAAATTGTAAATTAAATAAATTACCTTAAGGGGATTAAAAACACGACAAGCATTTCACACTAGTACAAAATTATGACATAATACCGGTAATTCATAACAATTATTATCCGGAAATGGGATGTCTTAAAAGTGTAATAAGATTTTAATGAATTTTCGACCATAACAACTCGCGCCTCCTCCATTTAAAGCACAACCTCGGGCTTCAGCCTTTTTTACTTAACCGGTAAAATCCAAATTGGTGATTCACATAATAATGGGGTTGAGGGGGTGTTAATGTCCGATTTAATGCAGCTTGCAGATGATCTTTTTACTGTTCACGGATTTTAGTGTTTCATGTTAATCAGACCCAAGCTTAGCAATCAGAATGGAATTTTTTTTATCAATTTCTACACAAAATGTATTATTTTTTTGGGGGCTACTGCCCGGGTTGTCCGCCAATTCTCGGAACGTCCAATTACGGGGGAACTGGCTGGTAGATTTTCAATTAGTATAATCCAAAATAAGATAAATTTTCTATTGAATAACTGACAAAATGGCATACATATAAATCAACAAATGAACAAAGTCTAAAATCAAAGCGTATTCGGTCAATCCACTTATCTTAAAGTCACTCATCGGAGTAACCGCGAATAATTCAATAATTTTGGCATGGAATATAACAGTTTTACATAGATCGTTCTGATCAGTACAATACTGAAATCCAATCTGATCAAAACAGAATATCAAATAATTATTTATAACAAATTAAATATGCATGTCAAAACTTAACAAGTGTTACTGAAATTGATTATCAAATTATAGTCAATTGCAACCCAGAAGTCAGTACTTCGGTGCTGACCCGAAAACCGATTTCATTAAAACTTGCAATATCTAAATTTTACAAAATTTTGTTTAAAACTGTATGGAGTAGCTCCCTTATGCATAGCTCTGTCCTTAGCTGAATTTTGGCTTTCTATTCAGATCCTTTTGGTTATTTGTTCTCTATCAGCTTGTACACGTTTTTCGGTTAATGGACTTCCCAAAGTTTTGGTTTTATCTGCACTGATGAGACATAAGTTGTCGAAATGCGCATATGCAGAAAATAAATTGACAGTAATTTCGGTATTGTGTTATTATTTGCACAATTATAACAATAAACAAAGACAAATTATCTTTTGTACAGTGGAGAGAAACTTGTATATATGTCTCGAAAATTGTAAATCAAATAAATAATTGTAAGGGGATTAAAAACGCGGCAAGCATTTTACAATGCAATTTCAATCAAAGTACAAAATTATGACATAATACCGGTAATTTGTAACAATAATTTCCGGAACTAGAATGTCCAAAAAGTGTAATATGATTTTGACAAATTTTCCATCATTAAAACTCGCGCCTCCTCGATTTAAAGCACGACCTTTGGCTTCAGCCTTTATGGCTTAACCGGTAAAGTCCAATTTGATGATTCACATAACAATGTGGCGGGGGGGGGGGTTAATGTCCGATTAATGCAGTTTGCAGGTGATCTTTTCACTGAATACGAATTCCGTTTTTTTTTGTAAATCAGATCCAAGCTTAACAATCAGAATGGATTTTCATTTTTTTGTTGATCAATTCTACACACAATGCATTATTTTTGGGGGCTGCTGCTCCGGTTCTCCACCAATTCTCGTAACGTACAATAACGGGAGTACCGGCTTGTAGATTCTCAATTAATATAATCAAAAATAAATGTTCTATAGGCCTTTTAAAAAAAATCATTTGGTCCGTCCTACGGTTTTGGCATTTAAATACAAATAATCAGTTCCGGTTCTAAACCCAACCTGGCAAGACTACCATGTCTTTGTTTGCTGTGGTTTACTGTGACACTGCACTATTTTTGTAATAATTAAAATGTATCCAGGGTTTAAGTTGTGTATTGTTAGCCAACCGTACGAGTGATAACCGGAAGCGAGGAGTTATTTTACCTCCATTTGATTGGAGAGTTCAAATCCAGGAAAAGATAACACTTTTTGAAAAGGGCTATTGAATAACTGACAAAATAGCATACATATAAATCAACACATTGATAAAGTCCACAATCAAAGCATATGCGGACCATCCACTGATTTAAAGTCCCTCCTCGGAAATCAAAATATTTTACTGTATGGTATCCGTATATTTGCTGGTCGGAAAATCCAACGCAATGTCCATTTCTAATTGTCCAAATTTATACATCAAATTAATTTAACTCGACATGAGTTGAAATGGTGACACTTAGTTGTAACATAATTGAATAATAAGGTTAATTAGCTTATGCACTGTACTAATAAAATGTCAATACAAACAAAGAAAGGAATACAGCAAAGAGTTAAAAAGTAACTTAAAATATGATCTCTTTTTTGTACAAGTGTTCGAAAATTAGACCGTTTTTACACCATGACAGTTTTCCCGTTCTCAGAGTGGACTCTGACCTCAGTGTCTAGGAAAACACACATCCTGACGTTGTTGCCGATTTCTTTCTTTTCCACGGATTCTTCTATTATTTCGATAATTTTCCAGTGATGACTTACGCATTGTAATTCTGTTTTTGCTGTTTCCCAATTATTTTCAAGATTTTTAAAACGTTTTTTTGTATTGCACAACTTCCTTAATCCCCGAATTTCATTGTCATTTTGTACTTCGCATTTAGTTTTTCGGTTCTCGATGTCCACGATTTACTTCTTTAATTCTGTAACTTCGCAAGTTTTTCATTCTGCAGTTGTTCGAATAGATACTTGATGATAATTTCAGTTTCACATAGTTTCATTTCAAACGAATATTTGCTGTCTATGCTGTCTTGTATGTCTTCTATTGTTGATTTTAGATTCTGGTTGTGTTGTTGTAATTCGCTTAACTCCAAACTCAATTTATGCGTATCCTTTCTTAATTTATGTGAAATTTGTGCAAATTCTAAAAATTTATTACGATAAAATTCAGTTTCATTATTCATGTTCAAGATTTGTAGGCATACGCCGCTATGAATATCGGTAGCTGTAATTATAAATTCTGTGTCCTTCAATCAAGAAAATGAGAATGTTTTACATGTCTTTTGCATAACAGATTTACGCAATCTCACTTTTTCTCTCTGTTGATTTTTGAGCAGATTTGTACTTACAGACTGTAATCTTTGATAAAATGTTCACATTTTTGGCACCGAGATCACTTTTGTTGACCTTGTATTTCCTGACTTGGTGTATGCCTGTGGTTTCCAAGAAAAATTACTGGGCGATCAATGTTTACTCCTCTTTTAAATAAAGTCTGTGGTTCACGGATACCCAAAATTGTTCATCTGATACATTGTTGCACACGGGATCTTGCTATTAAAATTGACAACAGAAGTTTGCAATTTGCCCGGGTTCTCCACCATTTGCCAGAGAGGAATTTTGCTCCGCGTACACTACAACAATAAACCAAGATAGCCCACAGCGAGACTTGATAGGTGCCAATCTGGTTACCGCGCACAAACAACAATATACTAGATGATGAATCTAGGTGCCAACTATAAATCTCCACACTCATTTCCAGCAACAACGATTCTGGTTACCGCGAATAATAATTCAATAATCTCAGCATGGAATATAACAATTTTACATAAATGGTTCTGATCAATACAATACTGAAATCCCATCTGATCAAAACAAAATATCAAATACTATTTATAACAAATTAGAACTTAACAATTGTTACTGAAATTGAGCAGCAAATTCCATGTAAGATTAAAGTCAATTAGCACAAATATAACAATAAACAAAGACAAATTATCTTTTGTACATTAATATCTCGAAAATTGTAAATTGAAGTGACATAAATCACATCTGGATAGTAAAAAAATCGAAGGATTTATTGGAAAATCTTAAATCCCATTCAATTTTTCAAATACATTCTCTCAAAACATTTGATTTTTCCGCATTATATACCACGCTTCCTCGTGATAAACTAAAATTACGATTCAAAGGTATCATTCAAAAACCCTTTGCAGATTCAATAGATGTGTTGTATTAGATAATAAATAAACATTTTTTTCCCAAAAACCAATTTAAAAGGAAAAGTATGCTACGATGAAAAAGAGGTGTACAGTATGCTTGATTTTTCTTATTGATAATGCATCTCTAACATTTGTAGGTGCTATTGATCAACAGCGAGTTGGTATACCAATGGAAACTAATTGTGCTCTTCTACTCTCAGACTTGTTTTTATATTCTTAAAAGACTGAATTTCTTCAGGGACTCGTAAAAGATCATAAAATAAAAGATGCTAGATCCTTCAATCTCACCTATAAGATATATTGATGTTGTTCTTTACATTCATTACGCATCTTTTGCTAAATGGATCCTTTAAATATATCCCCCAGAACTAGAGATATTTAGGAAACGACAGAAACTACTATATCTACATCTTTTTGGATAAACATCTCGAATTCGATGAAAATAGTCAAAACAGTACTAAAATTTACGATAAAAGGGACGATTTAAATTTCAAAATTATCAATTTCTCTAACATGGGCAGTAATATTCCAGCTTCTTCTGAGTGTATGTTTCACAGTTGATTCGTTGCGCGAGAGGTAGCACAAATTATACAGACTTTCTCATCTTTTTCCACTCAATTCTGGGATGATAATTTCTTTCAATGGTCTTTGACCTTTTAATAGCAATTGCTGTTGAGTTGCTACTAGACACTACCACAATGGAAAGGGAAGTTTGGGGCGCCATAAACCGGTTTAACCCACACTGTCTTTTGAAATGCCTGTACCAAGTCAAGACCATTGCGGTCGACAATTTTTCCGGTGGTTTCCGCCTGATTTTTCTTTTTGTCTCATGGACTTTGGGTCTTGACAACTCTGTTCAGTGATTTTGTTTTACCCCCATATAAATAGATAACTTTTAAACGATTAAAACGCGAATAAAATTCACACTCAAATATTAACTAAAGTCCCAAATTATGACACAATATTTCAAAAATATTTTTTAAAAAATTTCCGGAAATGAAATGCCTAAAAAATGTAAGATTTTGACGAATTTTCCACCATGACAATATAATAAAGAAAAATGAGAAAGCAGACTGAAACTTATAATTTTGAGCACAAATCACTTGACACCAATTTAGCATCATCCGCTACTGATAGCCATTCCCTAGAATACAAGTATACAGCGATTATTTTGGATATACCTAACCACCGACCGTTCAAGCCTGTCATCACATCCGTCAACAAACCTGATAACCGGACATTTATCAAAATTAAATTCGCCAATAAACATTTACCAAAATTCAATTGCCAATAAAAAACGTGGACGCTAACATTCTATACAGCAAAACAGTGACATCAAACATTCCACCTTATTTTAAAAATCAATCAGTTCCACTTATCTCATATTCCTACACAAAACCAATTTCAACTTCTATTTTCAATTACAAACGGGTATTGCGTGACTTTCTAATTGATGACTTCAAAGCCAAACCACCATATCGTGCTTGTTCCTCTTCTCCATTCAATTATAGTCCGCCTTGACACATTATAACTGGTGACCTAGATATTGTAGAAAACATCAAACTACTACAAAAGGTCCAAAATTCCTTGAAGCCCAGCACATCAACTGGAAGTACAACTTCAAGATTTGATGGATGCAGTTGGGGACTATGCTAGGAACTGGGCACAGAAAGAGAAAGAGGACGTTGACACATTGTCCGACTGGATCAGGTCCATAAAGTCATTAATTGTGAATCGCATCCGGTGCTGGAAAACAGCAATGAAATCCGGAAATCCCAGTATATTTGAAGATCCCCTTGTAAGTAAAACTCTGACCAACATCCATGAAATTACGTCATTGTCCCTGTAGAAAAAGCTTCTAACAACATACTGTTCGTGTGTAAGAAACACTATCTCGACTGCCTTGTAAAGGAGATGACCATCACAGTCCATCTGGAAACCCTACTTATACCCCTACTACAATGCCGAGGGATGAGATTGTTAAAAATCACACTTCAGTTTTAGCATCATTTGGCATCGAAGCCAATGATGAAAACAATCAACTCCCTTACATCTAGTGGGTTCCAAAACTTCATAAGAATCAATACAAACAGATTCATTACCGGGTCGTCCAGATCCACCACCAAACCTCTTTCACAGCTCCTCACTACTTTGTTGACCACAGTCAGAGATGGCTAAAAAATACTGTGATAAAGCTTACTCCACGAGCGGCGTGAATCAAATGTGGATTCTAAAAAATTTAAAAAAAATCTCCCTGAACAGTTTTCCTCAACCAGTCTTACCCATTGCCAAAGCATTCAAACTTTTGACTTTTTCTACTCTTTGTACAACCCTGCCACACAATAAACTGATAACAGTAATTGCAGATTTAATACATCAATGGTTCTGCACTAACAATGGAGAACGCAGATACACCCTTTTAGTAGAAGATAAAGACAAAACATATTTTGTTAAGAACCACACTGATTCAAATAAGAAGTACAGCGAGACTGACATCATCAAAATATTAGAATTTTTTATCAACAATATTTTAGTCGAATTCGGAGGTCGTGTTTTCCAACAGACAACACGAATTCCTAAATGTGCGCCACTTTTAGCTAACCTTTTAGGAGGCTAAGTTTTTACAAGGGCTTACACAAATGAAACAAAAACATCTAGCCTAGTCCTTTAATTTCAGGTCCCGCTACATTGACGATGTACTTTCTCTGAATAATCCCAAATTTAAGGAATATCTACATCATATCTATCCCAAAGAGCTTGAAAATAAAGAAACAACTGATACTCCTACTTCAGCTTCGTACCTTGATCTTTTGTTGTATATTGACGAAGATGGACGTTTGAAATCTAAGCTATTTGCCAAGCGTGGTGATTTTGATTTCCCTTTCTTAGCAGCAATATACCTATCTCTCCAGCCTATGAGGTGTACATTTCACAGTTGATTCGTTACTTTCGAGCTTGTAATTCGAACAGTGATTTTAGAACAGAGCTAAAACACTGTCCCAAAAGCTGCTAAGTCAGGGATTTGTTCAAGCTATGTTAATTTAATCCCTTAAAAATTATACGGTCATCACCACATCATTGAAAGATATGACGTGTCAGTATGCCAAATGAAAGCGGACATTTTCAGCTAGATTTACGTCTTCCCGGATTTGACTACCGATTTTGACATTTTCCTAGATTGACTCGCCTACAGTGTGACGGGTGCTGTCCACAGAGCAGGACTTGCTCACCCCCAAGAGCACCTGATGTTACTCTCAGTTTGACTGTTCACACTGTGAGTGCCTTGGTTTTGAATGCTGTGATTTCTATTTCTGTGCTTTGTATCTGTCTAACATCATTGTTTTTTTGTGTCGAACGTCATTATTTTCTTTGTCGTCGTTTTGGCCATGTCTATGGAATTTTACTGCCGTTGTTCCAATCTTTGAAATGTGAAAAAGGTATACGTACTTTGTCCTTTGAGTTGTAAACTCACTTAGTTGTACGTCTTCAGCATATTCCTGATATGAGCCCTCCCGATCTCATCCAAAATTGTTAAAACGTCAGCACTCAATTAAGTTCTACCCTAGGTTTTCAACAAATTGTGCAAACATTTGGACATTAGACGTGGAACATAGGAATGAGGGTCACGAAGGGTTTCCCCTTTATCGCGTTCAAATAACTTTGTAAAATGTCGGGTTTAAGCATTAAAGATTTTATGGCTTTCATGTATATTATGTGTATATATAAAGAAAACCATGAAATCACGAATGACAATCCCAATCACTCCAATGTGTATGGAATTTTTAACGACAAAGGTATATACGTCTTCGGTTCGGTATGTTCATTTAGTGGCATAATGTCTCTTAATGTATCGTTGCTTGTACAACTGTATGGTTGTTATATTTCGCGGGGTGTTAATTTTCACGCTATTCGCGTTTACAACGATAAGCGCGAACATTTATACCCGCGAATATTTTACCATAAACTTGACTATAAATGAATTTAATGACCTTAACTAAAAATCCGTGAATATAAATCAACCACACATCCGGCATGTGATGTATGCTTCACGGAGAAGGGTGTTTGATTTATGGTGCATGGTGTATGGTTCATGGTGTATCAGTAGGGTGCCCAAGAGACGATTTTTCCGATTTTGGGTTAACGGAATAACACACACCTGTATTATACATGTTTGGAAAGAGGATACCATGGCGCATCGAAATGACGATGTCGTAGAGATTGAATTCGGTCACATTTTATTTTAGATGGGGTCAAAGGTCAGTTCCTAAAATTTTGAAAATCTTGATGGATTTTAAAGTGAGCTTCATTTCACAGATAAAACTGCAACAAAATTCGAATATTGTTGAAAATTTTATTGGGGTAGTTCTTTAGTTTTACTTTCTATAATGATTTGTCTGTTATCTCTATTCAACAAGTTTCAAAGTTGGCATTTTGTTTTAAAGGCCCGTCATTTTGAATATTTGCACCTCCGTAATATGAGGGGTTCTTTCGGATATATAGAACTGCGCATTTCTGACTTTTATAGGATTATTCTTTACAGGAAAGCTTGAATCTAATTTTAAAACGAACCGCTAAAAAATAAACTAAGTTTATGCGAAATAAATCGTACTTTTGTTATTGGTATAAATAAGTCAATTTTCCCCCAAAACACACACTGATATAAATCTTAGTAAGACCGTTCCTACTGAAACNAAACCCTATTATATTATCTGAAAAGATATGAAAAAGTGATTTTAAACGTAAAAACAAACACATGTGCTTGAAAAATCAAAACACAAGCAACGTAAAATTGTTACTAGATTCCCGCTATTTAACTAGACTTAGGCTTGTCAAGTAATTTTGACAAGAATTGATTAGAGTTATCTCTCGTTGTACGCTTTAAAGAACATGAACAATTGGCACAGTCTTCACATCGACTAAAACTTGAAAGTTTTATGCAAATTTTGGCTTTTTAATTGTTGATTTCTCTTTAACGGTGGACATTACATCCATGATTTTTTGAGCATATGTTCAACTCGTATATGTAATTTCGTTAAAGTTAGTATTTTTCAGAAGTAAAGCATAGTTCTTTCGCATTCATGGAAAATGTCGTTTATTTAGACTCAAATTAACCCCGACATTAATACCGATAAATTAAAAAAATCAGTCAAAAAAACTTGCACTCGATGATTCAAATAAATATTCCAGGTCTTGACTTTATCGTCAATGACTTTTTATTAGAATATAAGAGAGTAGTACTATTTTCTATAACTTTAAAGATACCATATCCCTAGCACTGTTTTAGGGTACCCTTAATAATGGAGAAATTAAAGAAATCGTGACCACAGGAACTTTCTACGACAGCTAAAAATTTGAAATTTAATAGTTGTTCTATCATTTAAGACAAAAAAAATAGTGTGATTCCGTTAACCCAAACTCGAAAACTAAGCGTCTTTTTGAACCTTGGGCACCCTACTGTATGGTGCATGGTGTATGATTCATTGTGTATAGTGTATGGTGCATGGTGTATGGTTGATGGTGTATGGTTCTTTGAGTATGGTATATGGTTCATGGTGTATGGTGTTTGGTCCATGGTGTATGGTGTTTGGCGCATGGTGCATGATGTATGATTCATGGTGCAGTACCATACACCATGAGTCATTGAATCATACGCCGTTTCACCATACGCTATAAAATGGTAATAATTGCATGGAAGATGAGAAATCCTTGAAGAAAAATTTTCAATAATGCGGGTATCCATGTTATCGTAAACAGGAAGTAGATGAGTGATAGACTTGAAAAAGTGAGACACAATGCAACTCATCATATCAAAGCTTTAGACAAAATATCAAATCATTACTACACACACCATCTGAGAAATCCTTGACAAAAAACTTAATATATGGATATAATGGGAAAATCAAAGTTATCGTCAAACAGGAAGTATATGAGTGACAGACTTAAAAAAGAGAGACACTGTACAAATCATCATACAAAAGCTTAAGACCAAATATAAAATCATTACTACAGACACAAGCTGGGAAATCCTTGACGAAAAAATTCAATATATGGCTCGCTCATCTGGACCATGGCTGACACAAAAGTCATTTCCAATAGGGTCCAATGTTCAACTATGTTCCCTGCTGGAGGACACCTTGGATTGGATGAAGACATGCAAAATGCAAATTTGAAGTGGGGCCACCAGAGGACTTTTGTGATCAAGTTTATTTCTAATGGGATAGGTGCTTTCAGAGACCTAATTCTTTAAATGGCTTCCAATATAAACTAACTTAATGCTGGCAGCCATATTGGATGAGGTGTGGTCCTCCCGGATACCTTTATTGGAACAACGGCAGTAGAATACCGAAGGAACAAAGGAGTGAAATTTACAAAAATTGAAGCCCAAAGATATGGCCAAAACGAGAAGGTACTATTAGTGTACCATTGTTTTCTAATTGGACATGTTGTTTCAGAAAGGATCTTTAATGTATTTGAATGTGTTATCTATTTCAACCCACTTCAGACCACCTTTCAAAAATAATTTGGGCAGAGGTTTCCCTTATAATTTAGGTAATAATTATTGCCAAAATCAAAACATTACAAGCCCCTCTCAAAAAATATTTGGGCAGAGGTTTACCTTATTAACTACTGTTTACATATTTCTGAAAGAAAAACATAAAATTTAGCAGAATACTTTTTTTTTAAAATGACAGTTTTCATGTTCAGTTTTCATGGCAACCGAAAGCTCCACCATCCTTTACAACCCATAACAGAACACCATTCAAAAAAAAATTTAGCAGGTGTTCCCCTTATAATCAAAGTACCCCGGTAATACATATTGCTGAAATTAAAACATTCAGTCCCCCTTTTACAAAAAAATTTGGGCAAGATCTAGTTTATACATAGTGCTGAAATCGCAAATAAGATGTCTAGCAGAATGTGTTTTTTCCCTAAAATTTCAGTTTTCTGGTCTGGGTTCCACGGCAACTGAGAGCTCCATCCATTACCACCCATATTAGACCACAATTCAAATAATAATTTGGACAGGGGTTCCCGTTAAAATTCAAAGGGTCCAGGTCCAATGTTCAAATTATGTTCCCCGCTGGCAGCCATCTTGGATGAGGTACGGACCTGTCGGATACATATTTGAATGGGACCATCTAAGAACCATTATGGCTACGTTTGGTGTAAATTGGACTGGTAGTTTCTGAGAAGATCTTTGAATGTATTTTCCAAAGGGTCCAGTTCCAATGTTCAAACTATGTTCCCCGCTGGCAGCCATCTTGGATGAGGATACATTTTTTGAATGGGACCATCTACGAATCATTATGGCTATGTTTGGTGTAAATTAGACTAGTAGTTTCTGAGAAGACCTTTGAATGTTACCGGTTTTGACTTTACCCTGGAGTGACCCACTGACAGTGTGTCGGGTGCTGTATACAGAGCATGACATGCTTACCCTTCCGGAGCACCTGGTGTCACTGTTTTTTAAGAGTTCACTCTGTTAGTGCTATAGTTTTTGTGTTTTACATGTGATGTTCGTGTGTTTTGTGGGCAGTGGTGTCTTTGGTCCTCCGTCCTCCGTCTTCTGGTGTTGTTGCTTTTGCCTTGTCTCTGGACTTTGATTAATGTAATCTTGTGCTTTGCTCTTCGGTATTCTACTGCCGTTGTTCTCCATTGGGTCCAATGTTAAAACTATGTTCCCCGCTGGCGGCCATCTTGGATCAGGCACGAATCTGTCGGATACTTTTTTGAAAGGAACAATCTAAGGACCATTGTGACTAAGTTTGGTTCTGATTGGACTAGTAGTTTATGAGAAGATCTTTGAATGTCTTTTTCATAGGGTCGAATGTTAAAACTGTGTTTCCCGCTGGCGGCCATCTGGGATGAGGTATAGACCTGTCGGTTACCGTTTTTGGAAGGAACCATCTAAGATCCATTGTGACTAAGTTTGGTTCTAATTGGACTAGTAGTTTCTGAGATCTTTGAATGTATTTTCCATAGGGGCCAATGTTAAAACTATTTTCCCCGCTGGTGGCGATCTTGGATAAGGTACAGACCTGCCGGGTACCTTTTTTGAAGCAACCATCTAAGGACCATTGGACTAGTAGATTCTGAGAAGATCTTTGAATGTCTTTTCCCATAGGGTCCAATGTTAAAACTATGTTCCCCGCTGGCGGCCATCTGGGATGAGGTATAGACCTGTCGGATACCCTTTTTGGAAGGAACCATCTAAGGTCCATTGTGACCAAGTTTGGTCCTAACTGGACTAGTAGTTTATGAGAAGGTCTATGAATGTCTTTTCCCATAGGGTCTAATGTTAAAACTATGTTTCCCCACTTGTTGCCATCTTGGATGAGGTACGGACCTGTCGGAAACAACTTTTAAAGGGGACCACCCAAGGAATATTGTGACCAAATTTGGTTCCAATTGGCCCAGTGGTTTCAGTGAAGAAGATCTTTGAATGAAAAGCTTACGACGGACGCCAAGTGATGGCAAAAGCTCACCCTGGCATAGCCAGGTGAGCTAAAAAAGGCATAGGTGTTCCACGGAACACATGTCGCCTGCACTATATATTTAAGAATTCATGTGTTTGAAATAGAATTACAATGTCCATGTTGCACATCTACATAACATACTGAAGCATGCATTCCTCCAAGTTTGGTAGCAAAATACAGAGCCGTTAATGAGGAGTTGTGGATAATTAAGACATACCCTAAGACTGGATAACCTAAAGTGCAAGTTCAATGATAATATGGAATTCTGGAATAAATGAAAAGAAAGAAAAACAAAATACATGGTGCACATCTTCAGCATATAATGAAACATTCATGCAAGTTTGGTTGAAAATTACAAAGCCGTTGAGGAGTTGCGGATAATGGAGACGTACCCTAAAGACCAAAGTCCAAAAAACATAGTAAAAATCTGGAAAAAAAATAAAGAAAAACAAAATACATGGTGCACATCTTCAACATATACTGAAGCATACCTGCAAGTTTGGTTGAAAAGTGCCAAGCGGTTTAGGAGGAGTTGCGGATAATGGAGACGTACCCTCAACACTTCAATAAGCTAAAATTACAAAGTCCAAAAACAGCGTAAAATCTGAAAAAAATAAAGAAAAACAAAATGCATGGTACATATCGTCAACATATACTGAAGTATTCCTGCAAGTTTGGTTGGAAAGTGCCAAGCGGTTTAGGAGGAGTTGTGGATAATGGAGATGTACACTAAACACTCCATTAAGCTAAAATAACAAAGTCCAAACAGGCGTAAAATCTGGAAAAAAAGAAAATGAAAGAAAAACAAAATGCATGGTGCACATCTTTAACATATACTGAGGCATTCCTGCAAGTTTGGTTGAAAAGTGCCAAGCGGTTTTGGAGGAGATGCGGATAGCCACACAGACGGCCTAACGGACTGACAGACAAACGGTAAACGGACAGACAGACAGACGCAAGACGACGGATAGCGATGCCTATGTGTCGATCCTGCACAAAAACAGTTATCATCAAACAGGAAGTAGATGAGTTATGGACTTGAAAAGGGGAGACACGGTACAAATCATCATACTTAAGCTTCAGACCAAATATCAAATCGTTTTTATAACACAAGCTGTGAAATCCTGGACGAAAAGTTTCAATATTTGGCTATAGTACGAACAAGAGCTGTCGCCAAATGGCAGCCAAATATACCCCCCGCTCATTGAACCCTGAATCGATATGGGAAGTGCAAAATTAAGTTGGTGACTGGACACAATACAGGTGTGGACACAGTACAAGTGTGGACACAATACAAGTATGGACACAATGATATAATCTTCAAGTAAGAACTTTTCACAAGGGTTCCAATGAAAACACTCTGTCTAAATCAGACAAATATAAAATTCACCTTTTTTTCAGCCTATTTGACATTTTACACATCTACATAAAGTGTTCTTCCTTTGTCTAAAGTTTCATCAAAATCCTTCAAGTGGTTAAGAGGAGTTGTGCGTACGAGGTGACCCATACATAGGGAATCAATGAAAACTCAAAGTCGAATTATCTCCCCTTCCTGGTTTCTAACAATAATTATATTCCTTCATGCACATCTCCATATAGTGTTCTTACTTTGTGTAAAGATTCATTAAATTCCTTCAAGTGGTTTAAGAGGAGTTGCGCTTACGAGGTGACCCAAACATGGGGAATCAATGAAAAGTCAAAGTCCAATTATATCCCCTTCCTGGTTTGGACAATAATTATATTCCTTCATGCACATCTCCATATAGTGTCATTCCTTTGTGTAAAGTTTCATCAGAATCCTTCATGTGGTTTAAGAGGAGTTGCGCTTACGAGGTAACCCATAAATAGGAATCAACGAAAAGTCAAAGTCGAATTATCTCCCCTTCCTGGTTTATGACAATAATTATATTCCTTCATGCATATCTCCATATAGTGTCCTTTCTTTGTGTAAAGTTTCATCAAAATCCTTCAAGTGGTTTAAGAGGAGTTGCGCTTACGAGAAGTGTGGACAGACGGACAGACGGACGGACAGACAGACAGACAGGGTTATTCCTATATACCCCCCAAACTGTGTTTGCGGGGGGTATAAAAATCAAACTTAACGTCAAACAAGAAGCAGATGAGTGACAGACTTGAAAAGGCAAGACACGGTATAACTCATCATACTTAAGCTTCAGAGCAAATATCAAACAATTACTACATACACAAGCTGAGAAATCCTCGACGAAAGATTTTCCAGAAGGACGGACAAGGGTAAAACATTATACCCCTTTTCCTTAGGAGCAGGGAAAATCCAGAACTGGACTTTGAAAGTCATTTGATAAAATGGGGTTGAAGAGGATCTGAGGTGTTTTGAATATCAGTAATAGTCTGAACCTTTAAATACTAGACGCGACATATGGCTTTCGTAGGATTCTGCACAACAACGAAATTACCATTTGATTTGGATGACTTACATCTATGGATTAATTGGGTCAAGGATATGTACTGTGTATTCTGGCTCCTTTTTGTTTGTAATGCAGGCAATGCTGCCTTCTATTTGATAATCCACAGTCGTTATATTGGAAGTAATGTTTGAAATGTGTGTCTTATTGTTTAGGGGAAAGGTGCTACTTTCGACGTTTCGGAACATTAACACAAACTAGAGGCTCAGTAGGGTGAGTCTGACGGGTATTGCTCACCAGACAAAATACCTCTCAACAAATCTATCAAGTCTAAACAAAATAAGATCAAATGAGGTATTTTTTCAGATCGGGTAAAATGATTTAACAATGTCCTGTGCCGCCAGCCACATTTTCTTCTGACCTTAACAAAATGAGAAATTTTTGAAAAGGACTTTCTTTACAGTTTGAATTTTGTTAATTTGTTCTAAATATAACTTTCACAGAATATCAATTGTTCAACTTTGTTCCTGTTGATAGACACGTTTTTATTGGACCATATCGAAATAAGTACTTTTGGAAAAGACCTTTCATACACATCATTCCTATAAAGTTTGGTTGAAATTGCTTCAGTGTTTTCAGAAGAGATAACCAATATATAATTTTCACATAGGGGCCAATGATAACCTGTTCAACACTTGTGATCATGTTTTTTCAGATCTGAATGAACAGCAAAATACCAAAGTTACTGCGAATTTAGTTTCTGTACATTGCCATCTCAACATTTTATGTCTGTTCAGTGCAGATGAAATCAAAATATTTGGAAGACCACAAACCAAAAGTTACAAAATCTGATTGAGCACATACAACCAAAAAGATATGAATGGAAAGCAAAAAACAGCTAAGGTCAGAGCTATGCAAGAGGGAGATAAACCTCAGTTTTAAGCAAAACTTTACTAAATGAAATGAGTAATTTTTAAAAAAACCTCCAATACATTATACATGTAAAGTTTGAAATTATCCAACAGAATTGTTAGGAGCAGAGATCAAATAGGCAAAAAGACAAAAAATGGTACATAAGAAAAAAAATAGAAAAATCAGAAAACGCACCAAAGGTGCGAAAGCCGAGTTGCGAACATTTGTTATTTTCATAAGTACATCATCGGATAGGCAAATAGTTGCAATTCAGCATATACCGTTAAATTCTTTTATTTCAATCAGAGATTTATAATGGAACTTTTGCGGAAGTTTGACTTTGTCCTAACTTGACTAAAAGTCAAAACATTCCAAGTTCCTTTCCAAAAAAAAAAAA
>MJUU01051569.1:159355-196986 GCA_002080025.1 Modiolus philippinarum | reverse complement strand
TGATTGCACAAACACCATGGATGTCTTGATCCCTATTTGTTGTCCCTTTGCTCAGGTCTGAACATAATCATCTCAAAATCATCTTATTTGAACAGTTTCTTCATTCCCTTAGTGTTTAAACCATCTAAATTTGACTGTAAGTTAATATATTCTGGTTACCACAGTCAGAAGTTCGCTGAAATAACATTCTCAAAAAAAAAAGACAATCATTTCTTTACCTATTTGTTCACTATCTTACATACAACACTTTACACGAGAAAATTACTGATGTATTAGCATTACTGACCATTAAAACACGGGTAAAGGTATCCAACTGTTGAGGAAGATTTTTGTTGAAATTATATATTTTGTAAGCAACTCCAATACCAGCACAATTCACTGCAGCATCTAGTCGGCCAAATTTATCTTGGACTATTTCTAAGGCTTTTGTTACATCATTTTCTGAAGTTACCTGTTAGCATTAAAAAAAATTCAGAATTTATTTAACTGTAAAAAATTCATGATCAGACTCCACAGATAACCACTTGATTACAAATATTCATAATGTTATGGACTTTTGCTGTATTCTTTGAATAAAACTTTTAAAAAAATTAAGTAATTAACTAGTCTACAATTGTTGGATCTCTAGTAGTAGTAAGGATATTTTCACTAAATCTAATGCATAGCTCCTTATAATGCATCTTCTTAATAATGTTGGGTTACTTATTACCACTAGTTTCAAAGTTATTTTTCAAAAAGTTCCCTAGTTTTCATATAATTTATTTTGTAGATATATTGCCATCCTTATTTAGCCAACTCTAAATGGTGTTGATGTAATGAGTGAGCACTATGGGCTGAAATACTTATTTTGTGCATAAAAACATCCACAACTGACATACTAGTACCGTATAGCGTGTAATTTTCGCGGGGTTTTAATTTTCGCGTATTTTCGTGGATGGACTTAAATCGCGAAAATAAATTCCGCGAATATTTTATGTAGTCTTAGAATATATATAGGATCTTTGATATTCCGCGAAAATTTAAAACGCTAAAATTTTTGGCATACATTTTCCACTCAAATCGGCGAAATTTTTGACCCGCGAAAATAACCCGCTATACGGTATTATTTTACATTTTACATTTATATAATTACAACATTTTGGATTTGTATCATCTGCTATTACTGAGACACTTTGATGAAAAATTACTTTATAGTAATCAGTGTCAAAGCTGATTCAGTGGTAGAATAGGAATTAAAAGCAGATAGGTCTGAAAACAAATCTCAACATACAGCACAATCAGATCTTTTTTATTTTCTAGAGAAATTAAAGCTGTCATTGAAAATTTGTTTTGGACAGACCATTCCAGTTGCAGTTCCAGACTTTCTGCTAAGGGGGCCCTATCAATAATTTTTCCATACTGTGGAGGGTCAAGTCAAGAACCCAATTTTCCGTAAAACCCTAGGAATTTAAAATATTTTCCATCTTAAGGGAGGCACCCCTGCCTGGGCCCTCTTCATAGTATACCTCCTACCTCTGATAAGGACTAGTACTACTGCTATTAAAATTGAGAAGGGGTTTCCTTCTTGTTAAGTCAAGAGAAAATGGCTTAAAATATACTAGTACATGTGAAAAGTATGCTTTGATGACACCCCTGTTATTATATAGACATATTTTAATAATCCATTAGCTAGGTCTTACATCTGTTGGAGCAAAAATACAATTGTCTCCTAGTTGTTCAGCTACTTCTTTTCCTTGTGAACTCTGGAGGTCACATATTACTACACGACCTCCCTGACGTACAAACCGTTCTGCTGTGGCTCTTCCAAGACCTGAAGCTCCACCGGTCACCAAGCCAACAAGACCCTGTCAATGTAAATAATATACTGTTATAACTGATACCAATACATTTCAATCAGATTTTACAGAAATTAGAAAAGGGATGATGCTGGGCGACTAAATTTCATATAAGGTCAATTTCTCATTAATTTTCAGGCATTGTCAGGACAAAACCATTTTTATTAATATTTTTAACACTGAACTATGTTTCTCTAATTTCTAGCAAATTTATCCAACGCCTGACCGGTGTGATAAAAATATTTCTCGTCTCTAGTGAGAGAACAACTTGCCTGACATTTCCCGCCAAATATATTCGGAACATTATCCTTGGTGTTTTACATTATGTCATTAGAGAAAAACTTTTTACAACTTAAACACGTTAATTATGAAATTTCTCACATCTTGTTAAATAAATTTTGAAATGTTTAAAAACTCGGCAAGCCTCGTTTTCAAACATTTGCAAAATTTATTTAACTCGATGTGAGAAATTTCATAATCAACTTAGTTCTCGTTGTAGAAACTGTATTTACAGTACAAGACATTTACATTTTCAGGTTATAATTTGATAAGACTGAAATTATTTTCCACCTAATAACATGTAAATTCATTGGAGACTGTCATTTAACACAATGTCATAGATAATTTTCCAGTTTTATAACAACCATAGAAAACTAAGTTTATTACAAATGGGGGGTAATAACAAAATTACAGAACAGAATTGTCAAGAGCCGACATGGCCGAAGTCTATAAGACAAAAAGGTAAATCAGATGGAAACCACCAGAAAAATTGTCGACTGCAATGGTCCTAACTCGGAAAAGGCCTTTTATAAGAAATGGTAGATTAAACCAGATTTATGGCAGCCAAACCTCCCCTTCCATTGTGGTAGTATCTGGTATTAATTCAACAGCAAATTTTGCAATTGAAAGGTGGTAGACAGTTAAAAGAAATGATCATCCCAGTATTCAGTGAAAAAAGAATCTTAAATCAGAGAGTTCAGACTGAAACTTCAATTTTTTCCACATGGGACTGATATCTAATTATTGATCATACGAGACAGATTTTTTTACATCCTTGATTAATAAGGCAGTCACAGAGATAACGATATCTTCTGAGAAAGTCTGTATAATTTGAGCTATGTCTCGCATAATGAATGAACTGTGAAACATACAAGTTGTAGGCAGGATAATTGAATAAATTATACATTATATGGCTAAAGAGAGACAACTCTGAGTCTTTATCATTTAATTTCAAATAAGAAATCTTAGAAAAACTTAGAATGTAGATCTGATACTTTTTCTCGGTCCATACCAATTTTGTCATATATAATTATGTGAACTTAATTGTAACAATGGTTATGCATAAAAAAATCAAGTGTCTTCTCAAATGTGGTTTTACATTGGGTAACTTGTAAAATATTCATATTAACTCCTGATAGTTGAATATAGCCCTGTTCCAAAACTTTCCTTGAACTATCAATTTCCTTCTAAAAACACAGATTTATAAGAGTAGTCATTATTGTTTCTTCCTTGGTTGCAAGGCTAACTATTAGAAGTATATATTTTCCCTGACAATATCAATTTATATAATAACAAATCTCTGATCTGCAGAATAAAAACATCCACTCTTGAAACTTGTAGGAGGGGTGCACCAAATCTAAACTTACATAATTATAAAATGTAAGATTTACCCTTTTAGCAGATTTTTGACTACAGATATTTAATAATACATGACCTAAATAATGTTAACAACTGGTATTTTTGGCATTTTAAAGTACCATGCATATCTCTGATATATATGAACAAATTGATCTGCAAAATTAAAAACTTGCTGTATTGAAAAAAAAAAACTAGGAGAAATGATGTACCCTGTACCCTAAAGTTGTAAAAAAAAAGAAATATTCTCCGTGTGATTTTAAACTACCTTTGAAATTTCTTAAACAAATGAATTGAATTTTGTTCAAGTTGTATGGGAAATATTTTATGGAAAATGTCTAACAGTGGTTTGAAGCTCTCGAAATGCGCCCAAATGTCGAAAAAATGATATCAGAGATTATTTGTTGTCTGCTTAAAAGATAATATTACTGTAAATTTTGTTTCTGTCCTAACTATTTAAAAGTGTGTTGATTTATATAATTCATCTGTACACATGATTAATATAACAAACACCTTCACAAATAGTAATGTGTTGCATAACTACATATAAGGACTGAATTTGACCTTTCAACAAAGGTCATTGTTATATTGTTGAGCAAAGGTGGTGATTTAACTGACCAATACGTCAATATAAAATTAAATAAAAAAAAAGTTCCCAATATTTTTTATAATAAAATAAAACAATATTTTTAATTAATCTGATTATAAGTATATACAAAATCATATTTTTTTCTTGAAAATCAATAATATTGGAATAAATCTCTATTACTGTCACATTGTAGAAATCAAAGAACCTTAGTGAGCAAGCTCACATACCCCACACCCCAACATATTGGATAACCCTGCATTATTGGACTGTGGGATAAATAAATAACAAAAAATCAAAATCCAAGTACAGTGCATGCACATCTCTTACATTAAATGACATTTGCACAATCATACTTCATACATGTATCTGGAAAACTATTAGAGGAGTTATCTTGACTAACGATGTTCATTTTGCCTTAATATGACAAACATGACAAAGTAAGTTGCATGTACATGTAGTTCAACAATGCGTATTTTTTTGAAAAATTATCAAAAACCAAAATGGAAGTAGCATGCACAAAAGAACGTCCTAGCTTCAAAACTGTAGGAGGAGTTATCCCGAAAAATGGGATACCCTTTAATTAAGCCATATCTTGCATAGAAATGACTAAGTTCAACAATGTGTATTTTTTTTTTTAAATGAAAAATCAAATTCCATAAGCATGCACATCTTTGATATATACATAATCAACCTGCAAAACAAAAACTTTGTACCTTAAAAATTGTAAGAGGAGTTATCTGGACAAATGGAGTACCCTATAATCAATATCTTGCATAAAAATGACTACAATGTACATGTAAGTTCAACAATGCGGATTTTTGTAAAAAAAAATATGTCAAATCTAAATCCATGCAGCATGCACATCTTTGATGTAAGCACAAACAATCTACAAAACAAAAACTTCCTACCTTAAAAACTGTAGAAGGCGTTATCCGGACAAATGGGGTACCCTTTAAGCAATATCTTGCATAAAAATGACCAAGTTCAACAATTTTTATTTTTTGTAAAAAAATATTAAAGATCAAAATCCATGTAGCATGCACATCTTTAGAATATGCAAAATCATCCTGCAAAACAAAATGGGTTGTCACATTGTATCTTCACTTTTATTGAGCTGAATTTTGCAATAAAATCGATAAGATAAAAAAGATGATGAAGTATAAGTACAGATACAATGTACCAGTACATGTATCTTGTGTGTTTCCAATGGTCTTGTCTGTTTCTTTCAAAGAATGTCAGTTTTATTTTTCTTATTATGATAGATTTGGAAAATATTTGAGGAAACCTGGCTTTGTCATTAAAAAAAAGTCATAAATATTGTAAACAGTCATGTACAACTCAAGACAAACATTACTAAATATCATTGCCTAACAACTTACATTACTCAAAAACTCAAAATCTGATCGAATCATAATGGAATTCACCGTCCTGCTTTTCCCCAATTGGTGTCGCTGCTGCACTATCGGGTTACTCGCAGGAAGTGTTTTTTTTTTGTGCATGTTCAAATATTGTTCCTTCTGCGTCAATTTTCCCGGTATCACGACGTCACAGAACAAACCCTGATAGTGCAGTGGTGACACCATACGTGACAAAATATCGAAGGTGCATTCCATTACATACGTTTCTATGTCGGTACCTGCATATTTAAGTTCTGGCTGATTTTGTAGATGTAAACAAATCAATGAAAATGTTTTGATCGCAATCTTCAATCATGTGTATTTACAAAATGTGTATGAAAGTACCAGCTGTAATGAAATCAAATTTATTCTACAAATGTAGAAATCATTCAGCTTTTGAAAATCCATGTACAACTTTTTAAGAAGTTACCTCCAAAGTGAATGTGTATCAAACACCTCTCTATAGATTTTAAATTGCAACATGGATTGTGTATAAGCCTACTATCCTTCTAAATATACGTCCTTGCAATGGGGATTATGGAGGCCTGAACATTCATTTTTATTTTTTTAAGGAACTAATGTCCAGAACATTTATTTCTTTATTTTCAACGAGGTGTGGGCTAGAATATTTTTCACCTGTTTTCAGGCTTGATTATATTTACATAAAAATCTGCCAGCAACCGTCTCTAAAATTCAAATAGTCGCCTCCTCAATCATGTCTGTTGCATTTTTTGCAGACCTGTGGAATGCTCAGTAAAGATTATATGTGATTTTTTCAATAGGCAATAAATTTGTATGTTCATACATCTGCTTTCAAGTTTGTGGAAAGTAAAAAAAAAAACAAAAACAAACTAGAGAATGTGTCTATAAGACACAGATGCCCAGTCGACAAACTTATCACAATAGATAACCTAAGCCATCAGGAATAAAAATTAGTTTTTGGTCACTGAATTGTGATGAAATAATCAAGAAGTACTGTTACAGATTATTATTCAATAAATATATGTTTAGTAATTATTTGATAAAACACCTAGTTGTTAATAATTGGGCCTAATGCAAAAATTAAGCAAAGTCACTCGAGCATAAAATGTACTAGGAGGTCAAATTAAACGGATTGTCTAAGAATTGGGTAGTTCTCACCAAGATGAGTCATTTCATGAAACATCATAATGAGATATGTTGTGTAGTTGTTTAGAAATGGACTTAAAAACACAAATTTTACAGAAGGTCACTCAAGCATAAAATATAGGTCAACAATACTTTATTTTGTCCTTGATTTGGATAGCACCCATCAAGGAGATTTATTTTATGCAACACCATTGTGATAGCATGTTTAGTTGTTGTCAAATTGACTTAAATGCAAAATTTAACAAAGGTCACTCAAGCGTAAAATATATAGGTCAAAGAGTGACAAATTGACTTAAATGCAAAATTTAACAAAAGTCACTCAAGTGTAAAATATAGGTCAAAGAGATTTAATTCTTGATGATATGGGTAGTACTCATCAAGGTTATTAATTTGATGAGACATCCTTGTGGTATGAAGAAATGGACTTAAATGCAAAATTTAACAAAAGTCACTCGAGTGTAAAATGTAGGTCATGGATCCCTAATTATTGTTGAATCTGGTAGTACTAATCAAGGTGCATGAACTGATGTAAAATTATTATAATATTACAATAGGTTACCAATATATAGACCTAAACACAAAACTTAACATCAGGACGTACAGACTTATGGACGGACTTACGTACAGACGGACAAGGGTAAATCTATATGCCCCTGCCACAGCATACAAAGGCAAAGTCAAAGGTCAAATACGAAATAGACTCTGCTTGACACTTGTGGTCACATGAGTCGGAATTATATCAATATTTCACATAGGTGCTTGAGGACATGATCATTTTTTTTTACCCCATATAGCCCCTCCCCCAATTATCATATTTATCCATTTCTCACTATTTGTCATTTATTTGTGCTATTTTGTACTCATATTACACATATTTATCGTCAATTTGCTATTTTACTATCAATGTACCTTTCTGCATGCCGACTATTTGAAATTTAGAGATTAGTGCTGGCAGACAAAGAGTGAGAAATGGAAAAATATGATAATTGAGGGGAGGGGCTATTTTGGGTCCAAAAGAGGGTCCTGTCCTCAGGCACCTGTGATATTTCATTTCAATTTGTTTTTAACATGTGCACAATAGCCTGTAAATGTATATTCAACAAGATGAATGTGGAAGAAGAAGAAGAATAAGAAGAAGACGCAGAAGAGAGATGACGGTCATTGCAGGATAGATATAGAATAGGATAGGATCATCTGTGGACGCTGGTTTCATCAACCACTATATCCATCTCTTCTTCATTCTCTATTTGTTCCGACTCGACTGTTCGTAACAAATATACATATTATCAATTACATTGACATTTGAAGCTTATTTATATCACAAAATACCTTCAAACTGCCAATTGACATTGTAATCAAAGTCGCCTCAACATGTGTTTACTTATAATTTTGACCAATGAAAACATATCTTAAATTGACATCGGCTTTGCAAATTTCGGGTGTACTAAAATAAAGATATTATTTCCGACTACTTACCAAATTATCGAGCCTCCGGGAAAATTGAGTCGTATATAAGTTCTATATTCAGATGAAATATACCACACAGGAATGTCGTGTAAGTGATAAATTTGTCCTGGTTGATATGTCTGATTGGATTTTTTCCGTTAAGGAGTTTATTTGTATCCTATTTCTATGGTATTCATTTGTTCTGCCTCCTAGTTGCAAGATTTGACGGTTACCCTACTTCTGTATCGATGAATAAAGCTCAAATATTCTTAATGTTTTTGTAGATGGACTTTCCTTTTTGTTCCCAACATTGGGCATCTCAGTATAAAAAATGTTCTGTCTTCCGATCAATGTAACTTAACTTAACTTAACCTAACTTAACCCAGGGATTTACATAATAGGATAATCAGATGGGACATTAACTTTTTTAGACGACTTGCGGAATGGGACAAATATTTTTTTCTCTAACTAGAGAGATGGGACATGTAATTTTTTTGCTTGGAAAATTATTTTGTACCGGTCCCATCCCTGCGATAAATATTGCCTGGTCCCTAACAACGTTATACAATTTCCTTCTTAACCACAGAACGCCATAAAAATACCACAAACCACCAATGATCTTATTACACTACGGGGAGTGATTATCACATCGCCCGAGACAGAAATGCATGATGGATTTGTCTTTGAAGTGTGCAGGGTTTCTATTCCCTCCTAGTTATACAGTTCCCTGGTTTGATATAATCCTCGTTTGTCGATCTGTTATATTGTACTTAAACTTGTCCTATATCTTGACTCCATAGGGAACGTAAAATTAATAATGATATACTCTGCTTATGTTTTAGATATATATTTTTTGTTTTTTGTGCGTGTGTGTGTGTTATATTATTATTCTATTCAATTTTATATTTAAATATTTTATCATAATGACAAAATAATTTATTGTATTATTTGTACTTCTTGAAAAAAATCATTATGGTTAGAATATATATAATCAAATGAGATATATGAAAAAAAGTTAAAAAAATATATAAAAAAATGATGAAAATATTGAAAATTAAGAAAGATAATGAAAATTATTAATGAAAATGTAAATGCATTTAATTGTGTAAATAATTGCGCTATATTGCCTCAGTGACCTACATGTCTCTGATTGCATAGTGTGAAAAATATAGATTTCATATAGGTAAACTCCTTATTACTTCACACCATTTTTAATTGACAATAGGTGTTATTGAAATAACCATTATTCAAAAGGAAATTTTATACAATTTTTGAGAATATCAGATGTAAAATATGGTGTTCAATGATTTTTTTAAAGTATGAACTGTTTTTATTCTATAAATTAAAGATGCAAATAATAAGAAATATGAATCAGTAAGAGACGGAAATTTATAGTACATGTTCGTTTCCAAAAATTACACTTAATTTCAGTTCTACTATATAAAAATTTGAAATTCTATTTTTAAAATAAAATTTTCTTCCATATTTAATCCATTCTATGCAATCTAAGGGGAAATTAATTGTTCTGTGTTTAATATGATGTTTTGTTGAGTTCTGTGGTAAAAAGACACAGAATGGAGACGTTTCATATTGGTTAATTTCTTGTCAATGTCTATTTGATTGAAGTGTATAATTTCCATATGTAGATGTAGAATATTACGAATTGAATACGGGATCAACGTACATGTTTTATATCTAGACTGGTCCCACTACATTTCATTAAAAAGGTAACCAGTTGGTACCTTCGTTTTCAGTGGGGTCTTGAGAAATAAAAAGTTCAAGTTCAAGTTCAAGTAGCAATGGAACAATGCACTGGTGGCATAAAAGCAATCTGTGATACAGAACCACCTTTAATTCCACTACCATGGCATAAGTTACTTACACAGATATGTCGCCTCAAAGATCGCATGCTTCAAGAATCAGAGAGGTGTAAATTTTGCATAATACTGTAGTTTTCCAGTCGTTCCGTCCCCAAGTAGATCCGGCCCTAATTTTGAAGAAGTTCCGGCCCCACATTAAATTGGTGAAATTTTAATGATACAACAGGTTGGGCATTATCCTCAAGTTTATGTATTATATCCATTTTCAGGGATAACACCTGAAAACAGGTCAATACATCGTTTTCGAGATCCTTTCATTCCCGGAATGACGCAACATCTTTTATGACGTTCCCGTCATTTTCAGGTTCACATACATTTCCGGTTTATTGCAATTCCAACACACACTTTGAAAATTCGTCTAAGAAATGCTATCTAATTTGTAAATTAAGGGAATTTTACTTCCCCTGTGAAGATGAGTATTTGTTTTAAATGACGTGATTTTTATTTGAACATTTTTAAAGACATTTGTTCCAGTTAAATCGACGCAAATGAGACGAAATTTAAGTTCACTTCCAAACATAAAAAT
Source organism: Modiolus philippinarum (assembly GCA_002080025.1). NCBI lineage: Eukaryota > Metazoa > Mollusca > Bivalvia > Mytilida > Modiolidae > Modiolus > Modiolus philippinarum. Next base: position 186,550 of record MJUU01051569.1, on the reverse strand, counting down.
CTTGTGTTATTCTGCAGACAGTGCAGTTGTGTTACCGCGGTTCTTAACTTCAAGCTTCGCATATAAAAAAGAATGAAAATTTAACCACTGTTTACAACATTCTGTAAGTAGAACTTGTCAAATAAGATATTGTTATTTACAGCAAGTACGAAACGGAAGACGTCAAGCACCGCAACGTCACTATTATCACATGACAAAGTGCTAAGATAAGTATGTTATCCCGTAGTAGATCTGTATCTCGAAAACGACGTATTAATGTTTACATTGGTACCGGGTTGTTTCGCTCCTATTACCCGTTCGCTCCGGGTTACTTCGCGTCGAAAAGTGGATCGTTTCGCTCCAATAATTAAAGGTAATATAACGCGTAATAGTCTATCGATGGATATAATATTAAATGATTATGTCGGAATTACTTTTGAATTTAATTATTAAAAATAGTGAGCGGTGATTTCAAACCATACATCATAATAAAAAAAATAATTAATGCAGTAATTAAACGGTTTCAGACGCAATCATTGATTTATAAAAAGGTTTTATAACTAAGCAATGATTAATGATACTTTGATCTATAAGAATATAATTAAATAATTAATTAGTGTATTTACATTAAAATTAGTACGACCCAAGTGCTTGCATTATGAACTCCTTGAGAAAATTTATACAGTCGAGTCTCGTAAGTTGGCGCATCTTATAAGTTGGCGCACATGGGGAAAACGATTTGTTTATAATATAAATATTGGTACAGAACAATTTCTGTACTAACTTGAAGCCAGATAGCGATGCTGACGAAGAAATCTTTTTGAGTGTTCACCGGTAATGAAAAAGACCAAAACGGTGCTATATTCGTTGTTAATAGGTACTATTGTTGCTTAGACGTTTACTGTAGCTGTTTAAGTTCATTATTTTTGTTGAGAAAGTATTTTGTTTTAATACTGAACATTCCCACCTTCCTCTGAAAACCCCATAGTGAAAATTACTATTTATTTTGGGTTCCAGGTACATTGATATTCTCACCCTGCGCCGACTTACAAGACATTTAAACATGGCGATATAACGGGGATAGACCATTTTAAGCTTGTTTTTCAAATATTTTATTTGAAGTTTTAATTTTAAATTTTGCATGATTTAAAAGTTGGTTTATGTATATTTGTTTTGTTGGAAGTTGAAAATAATGTGATAAAAATTACAGCAGGAATCGAAAGGTCAATGCTAAGGTGTGCCGACTTACAAGACTGCATCGTATAAAAACATTTTACACTTTTTAGAAATTTGATCTTGCGTGTGAGAGAAGGTACTAGTAAATGATGGTTGTGTTTTGTAGTGCAATTCTTAGTCTAATTCTTGTTTAAATTGTTTTTGTTATAAATATAAAAACATATCTGTGTAACTTTATAGTCCAGATTCAGAATATAGCATAGTGAAAAAAGGCTGAAAACAGAAAAAAATATACTGTGAAAAAATGGCATCTTGTCAACAATCTCGGAGTTTACTGTCCAGGAGTGCAATCCAATTTGACAACTCATTTTATCACGCAAGTCAATTGCACATGTGTTTTTTTTCTTTCTTCTTAGTTCTTGGTCTCTGTCTCGCTACACATATCACCAATGGTGTCTACGGAGTGTATTAATTACCTGAAGTAAAAAAATGTCTGCATGGATCATACCGCCGATGCATCTCTGTACGTCATTACCAGTTTAATTATTTAAACTGTCGGTGACATTCTTTGTGTTTCTGCAGTGTTAGAAAAATATTTATAGAAGAAAAAATAATAAAATCTGGGACTAATATATTAGTCTCAGATCAAATGCAACAAAAAGCCATAAAAATAACATCCAATAGAGACTGTAAGATGATTCGCCAATTTTTGGTACTCCTGAAACAGATTCTGATCAATTACTTAAGGGAAACAGTTTAAAAAAATATATAAAAGTGGAGTGAAACGACCCAGGGCAAATGGGAATCGGCACGAATGCACCTGGGGCAAAAGGGGATAGGAGCGAAACAACCCAGGGTGCGAACGGGATTCGGCGCGAAACGACCCGGATTCGTTTACATTGTACATTGTTGTAAATTGATACCGTATCAATTTACAATGTAAACATTAATTGACCATAGTGAATGCCTTGAAGGCCAATCAAGTGTCAGCAAGCCATGACTATGTGCTCACTTCTATTGTAGATTTTTTTGTCATCACTCAAGATGTCAAAAGGTTCAATTTTATCTTTTATGACCGAGATTGGTAGGCCAGAACAACAAATATTACTATATCTTTGCCAAACAACTTACCTTACTAAAAAATTCAAAAGTGTCCGTCCGTTTGTCCCACCTCAGGTTAAAGTTTGTGTTAAGGTTCATATCTGAGAAACTACATGTGGCACATCAATCATCTTTGGTCAGTGGATGCGTGTTGGAGAGTGATGCTGCTTCAGATGATAATTGGGTCACTGTGACCTACATTTTATGCTTCAATGAATCAGGTTAAAGTTTGCATTAGGGTTCATTACTGACAAACAACATGTAGCACATCAATCATCTTTGGTCAGTGCATGCGTTTTGGAGAATGATGCTGCTTCAGATGATAATTGGGTCACTTTGACCTACATTTTACGCTTCAATGACTCAGGTTAAAGTTTGTGTTAAGATTCATATCTGAGAAACTACATGTAGCACATCAATCATCTTTGGTCAGTGGATGCGTCTTGGAGAGTGATGTTGCTTAAGATGATAATTGGGTCACTTTGACCTACATTTAACACTTCAATGATTCAGGTTAAAGTTTGCATTAAGGTTCATATCTGAGAAACTACTAATACATGTACATTTAGCAAATCAATCATCTTTGGTCAGTGGATGCGTCTTGGAGAGTGATGCTGCTTCAGATGATAAATGGGTCACTTTGACCGACATTTTATGCTTCAATGACTCAGGTTAAAGTTTGAGTTCAGGTTCATATCTAAGAAACTTCATGTGACACATCAATCATCTTTGGTCAGTGGATGCGTCTTGGAGAATGATGCTGCTTCAGATGATAATGGGGTCACTCTGACCTACATTTTACGCTTCAATGACTCTGGTTAAAGTTTGAGTTCAGGTTCATATCTGAGAAACTTCATGTGACACATCAATCATCTTTGGTCAGTGGATGCGTTTTTGAGAGTGTTGCAGCTTCAGATGAAAATTGGATCACTTTGACCTACATTTTACACTTGATTGACATGGGTTAAAGTTTGCATTAATGTTTATATCTGAGAAACTGCATGTAGCACATCAATGATTTTAATGTTCAGTGGATTTACCATCAACATTTATACATCTTTATGTTAGGGTTATTATTTCTTGACAGCAGGCGAGGGGATAAGCTGTCATTTGCGCCTGCTCCCATCTCTTGTTAATTATGAATAGCTCATACTAGTATATACAGAAGCCAATTGCAAATAGATGTGTTCGTAAACAAGGATGATCAAAGGCATTAAATGATAAAAAAATAATTATAAGGCCACATCAAATAAATTAATAGATTCTCATCCCCACCTGCCCCATTTTTTCTAAGCTCAATTTTTTTTTGTTTGCAATTATTCAGAAATTTTCTTTAAATTCCTGTCATTTTTTTTGAAAATCAGTAAAAAAAAAACAATAACCCTCCAACCCACCCCAGATTTTTTGTTACAGGTGAATGAGATACAAATTAACTTGATAGGGCCTAAAAATGGACTTATTAATTAGTAAGTGAAAAACTTAAATTACTTTGATGTTTCTCTTGATTGCAAAATCACAATCTTCAGTTCAATTGCAAAGCCAGCTAGAAAAAACATCTCATATGTCTTGTAAATCATCAGGCAAAATGGAAAAAAAAACAATGAAGCAAAACAACGGTTATTCATCTTGATCTCGTATGTTTGTTCTCGACAGAAGCATAACAAAATACAGCAGTTACTGCAAATTTGTTTTTGCAGATGGCCATTTCGAAAACTCTGTTCTCTTCATTGCAGATAAAATCAAAATGTTTTGGAGACCATTACCAGCTGAAAGACAACAAATAATCGATAGAATCTAATTGAATAGCAAAACTCAACTAAGGACAAGCTATGCAAGAGGGAAGTAATCTTAGTTTTCAACAAAATTTCTAAAATTTAGATAAAGTTGATAGAGAACAAATAACCAATAGGATCTAAATGAAAAGCCAAAGATATTAATTTTATGAGAACAGGTGGACTTCAAGACGCCATGGACACCCATCATTTTCAAATGAAAATGATCTGAAAGTAATTTTTTTTTTCAGTTTCAACCATTAATATGCACTGAAAACACTCTACAGCGGACAAGGAAACCAATCTAGAAGTAACTACTTGGGAAGTAACATCAATCATTGGTTTTAATTTCCAATTCGAGATTGAAGTAAACATTATGTACTAGTACCATGACAATAATTAATTGGAATACACACACATTTATACAAATCAACAATGGGATAAAATATATTGGGGACAGATCGACTTTGGGGCTGGAACTCCTGGGGCCGGAACAACTGTGGTAGGAACTACTTTGGGGCAGAACTACTTGGGGACGGACTGGTTTGGGGAAGGAACTACTTGATACCATGTACTGTAGTCTGTAATCAATTTTGCAATTCAAAATGCCCAATTGCAAGTCACCCCCACCTATTGTCAAAACGCCACCTTTCAAAATAACCCAAAATTTCTTGCCAAAACTCCCCTTACCAAAATGCCTCCATCTTATGCCAAAACGCCCCCTTTCAAAACAATCTTAAAATTCCTTGCTAAAATGCACTTTACCAAAACATCCCTTAAGCACCTTCTCTCCAAATAGTCCAATATCACATGTAAAAATTGCTCAGACTTCCAAAAGGCCTAGTCAAATGTCAAAATGTAACAGCATCTTTATTCCGCCACAAATATTCACTCCGTATTACATAAAATTATCGTAGGGTATTTAATCCACTACCTAAATACCCTAGGGAATTATATCCAACAGAATAAAGTACACTAGTGTATTTATCCCTTGTGAGTATAGAAATCAACATAATCCGGAATGAACACCAGGAATGAATTTACGCTTACAAAAACACCCCCATTTAACATGTTTAATATATATATGTTACAGTGAATTTGTAAAATTAGGGAATTTGTAAAATCGCTGAAAATTCAGGGAATTTGTAAAATCACTAATTTGGTCAGTGGGTTTGTAAAATCCCTAATTAAGACCAGGGATTTTACAAAATCACTGAAAAAATCAATCATTATTTTACTAATTTCCTGATGGTGTTTAGGGAATTTGTGAAATAATTTGTTGACATTTTATAACAAACAATATGTGTACATTATGCAGATTAAGTAAGATTTACAAAATAGCCTAACATTTCAATTTTTGTTAAAAATTGAACAAGCTTAAAAGTTTTTAAGTATTCAGGGTATTTTACACACGAGCTCTTGATAAAGAGAAGGAAATATTACAGTATAAAGACAGCTATCAACAGACAGAAAAGAAAACATCTTGTTATGGGTCATCTCACAGTGTAAACTGAAAACCACAATTTCAGTCATAATATAAGAAAGATCCTAACTTCTAATCATCTCCTGCTCTGATTTTTTCAGCCCATCTTGATTTTTCCCAATTGTTGGTGGTTTTTTTTCAAAATTAACTGCATTTTTAATCATAAATGATCAAAATAAAACATAAAACTCGCATGCCCTTGCTGATTTTTTCAAAACTTTCATTGAAAATATTGGATTTTTTCATAATGACCTTTTAAATAAAATCATTGTAATCATACTCTTAAGGATTCTTGTTTTGTGAAATGACAAGAATGTGGAAGCGCATTAAGAATGCATTTTGCAGTAAATTTCCTATTCTGGAAAGCTCAAATTAAAATGTGGAAATGCAGTTACACATCATATGACCGTTTCCTGCACTGATATACAGTAAAAATGACCACTAACTGTATTGGCAGAAACTTTGTATAATGTGCATTTACTACATATACTGTCACTATTAATCTTAAAATGCAGGTGAATGACAAATAAAACGTGTGAATAGCATTCATTTCATCTCTCTACTTGATTACCTCATGTTTTAAAATTGCATTTTTATATAAATTTTGAAATATTGTGTTATTTTGGTCCTAATCTACAAGAAAGTTAAATTTTGACGACACAATTTTAATCTCATAAGTAAGGAATACTCATTAATTTTGAATTATTTTAAATAAATTATTCCTGAAACTACGGATAAGAATGTTTTCTAAATAAACAATTAAACTGCACAACATGCTGTGTTTTTTGTGCAAATTTCAATGAAAACAGTTAAGAAATGACTTCATGTTGACTTCAAGATGAACAACAATAAAAGCGTTGTTCCTTTGCTTGTTTTTTACCATGTATTTGTAGAGACTTTGTCTCATGTGCATTTACTCCATATCCTTTTATTCACCATTCACAATATTTTTCTTTTGATTTATTGCAAGATCTGGTTATTTTTAAATTATTCAATTTTGTAGGCCTATAATCATTACATTTGTACTTTTGTATATTTGTTTTAATACACCAACATCTTTCCTGAAAAATTAAACATTTTATTAAATCTGTGATTTTGTAAAATCCCTAACGATATTTTCAGGGATTTTACAAAATCCCTGACAATTTCAGTGATTTTATAAAATCACTAAAATGGCCAGTGGTTTTACAAAATCACTAATTATTTCAGGGATTTTACAAAATCCCTGATTTTACACATTCACTGTAACCTATATATGTATAGAAAAAAGAAGGGAAACGGGGAATGTGTCAAAGAGACAACGACCCAAAGGGGAGTAATAACAACTCAAAGCCACCAGAAGATCTTCAATGAACGGTGAAAAAACCCCACACCAAACGGTAGGTCGGAGTCGGCCCCTGAATAAAGAGTAATCAAGTCCAGCGAAATAAACATCATCCTAGACTCCTATAGATAAAAGCAAACTAACTAAAAAAAAGACAAGACACACAAAGGCTTAATAAATTTCCTGACTTTATAGGACAGGTGCAAACCTGCTGGGGCGGGGTTAAACTAGTTTTATTGGGCCCAAACCTTCCCGCTATAGCCAATGTGATAAATAAAAAACAATCGTAACAACAGTTAAATTCAGTTAGAAACAGGACTGAGTCAATTGTGAAAAATGAAACGGAAAGAACTAAACGGACATAAATAATAAGTCATAAAAGACTACTAGCAATTAACTGACATGCCAGCTCCAGACCCATTACCAAATGACAAATAAAATTATGTACCCTCAGTATACAGCTTCCACCAAGATCCCTTCCCGTGAGCAGCTTAGCATATTGATTTCATGCATATACCAGAATACATAAACAGAAAAGACACACAAAGGCTTAATAAATTCCCTGACTTAGGACAGGCCCAAACTTGCTGTGGCAGGGTTAAACTAGTTTTATTGGGCCTTTGTATGTCTTTAATTTTGTTTTAGTACAATGTATGAATCTCAAAATGCTAATGCAAAATTACTAGTACGTTGTGAAAAATGCATTCAAAGTACACAAATAAATATTGTTATTTTCCTCCTAAGATTAAGATCAAGACATCATGACAAGTGAAAGTTATGGGTCATCAGTGTCACCATGAACTGTGCTGTTGAGTTGTTTTCATTGTTGCTGTCCTCAGTTATAAATGTATTTTAATTTCCAAAACAAGTGTTCCTTCAATTATTTAAAGAACAATTTAAGAGCAGACTTGCAGAGGGGCACGATAGGGAGTTCCTTTCCGGAAATACTGGCCATTTTTTTTTCATTTCCTGTTTCCCGGCGGGAAAATTTTTTTACAATGACTCTTAGAGAGCCCACTTTTTATACGACCGCAAAAAAATTTTTGAGGTCGTATATTGGTATGATACTGGCGGCGTCGGCGTCGGCGTCGGCGTCGTCGGCGGCGGCGTCGTCGGCGTCTGTAGACTCTTCGTTTCCGTGCGATAACTTCAGTTCTAGTTGATCAATCCTTATGAAATTTTAACATAATGTTGCTTATCACAAAANGTCAGGCTTTCCGTATTATGACCTGACTACCCCGCATAGACAGGGCATTCCCCTATCCACCACCTGGGGACGCGCCCGGCAGCTCTGTAGCCGAAGCCCCTGAAAACCGATTCAGGTGCCGGGTATATATGTATAGAAAAAAGAAGGGAAACGGGGAATGTGTCAAAGAGACAACGACCCAAAGGGGAGTAATAACAACTCAAAGCCACCAGAAGATCTTCAATGAACGGTGAAAAAAAAACCCACACCAAACGGTAGGTCGGAGTCGGCCCCTGAATAAAGAGTAATCAAGTCCAGCGAAATAAACATCATCCTAGACTCCTATAGATAAAAGTAAACTAACTAGAAAAAAGACAAGACACACAAAGGCTTAATAAATTTCCTGACTTAGGACAGGTGCAAACCTGCTGGGGCGGGGTTAAACTAGTTTTATTGGGCCCAAACCTTCCCCCTATAGCCAATGTGATAAATAAAAAAACAATTGTAACAACAGTTAAATTCAGTTAGAAACAGGACTGAGTCAATTGTGAAAAATGAAACGGAAAGAACTAAACGGACATAAATAATAAATCACAAAAGACTACTAGCAATTAACTGACATGCCAGCTCCAGACCCATTACCAAATGACAAATAGTATTATGTACCTTCAGTATACAGCTTCCACCAAGATCCCTTCCTGTGAGGAGTTTAGCATATTAATTTCATGCATATACCAGAATACATAAACAGAAAAGACACACAAAGGCTTAATAAATTCCCTGACATAGGACAGGCCCAAACTTGCTGCAGCAGGGTTAAACTAGTTTTATTGGGCCTTTGTATGTCTTTAATTCTGTGTTAGTACAATGTATGAATCTCAAAATGCTAATGCAAAAATGTGATTGCACAATTACTAGTACGTTGTGAAAAATGCATTCAAGTACACAAATAAATATTGTTATTTTCCTCCTAAGATTAAGATCAAGACATCATGACAAGTGAAAGTTATGGGTCATCAGTGTCACCATGAGCTGTGCTGTTGAGTTGTTTTCATTGTTGCTGTTGCTGTTGCTGTCCTCAGTTATAAATGTATTTTAATTTTCAAAACAAGTGTTCCTCTAATTGTTAAAAGAACAATTTAAGAGCAGACTTGCAGAGGGGCACGATAGGGAGTTCCTTTCCGGAAATCCCGGCCATTTTTTTTTTCATTTCCTGTTTCCCGGCAGGAAAATTTTTTAACAATGACTCTTAGAGAGCCCACTTTTTCCCATTTCACGGGCTCAATTTTCAATGGTTCTGGCTTCACGCTCGACTTTCTTTTCAGTTTTCTATGCACTTTTTGCCATGACCCCGTTTCCCGCTTGCTTAAAATGGTCCTCTTCCTTCTTAAACCCCATCGACCCACCTTTCAGCTTGGGTATTTGATCTTTGATGCTTATATGATCAAACATTTATCATTGCCAATTGCCACATTCTATTTTAAAACACAACAGTTACCCACCGGCTGATCCAGCCTTAGAAAAGGGGGATGGTCCAATGGGCTCCATTAAAAGGGGGATCCAGTTGATTTTCATTATTTTTTTTCCATTTTTAGCTCACCTGACCCGAAGGGTCAGTGTGAACTTTTGCCATCAGTCCGACCGTCCGTTAAACTTTTCACATTTTCATCTTCTCCTATGAAACCAATGAAGAAAATTCAACCAAACTTTACAGGAATGATGTACCAGACTCTAGTAGAGGTCCTTTACAAAGATTGCTCATTTCGTTTCGATCCGATAAAAACATGGCCACCAGCAGGAAACTTAGGTTTAACATTGGACCCTATGGGAAAAATTACATTTTCATCTTTTCCTCTGAAACCGCTGAAGCAAATTCAACAAAACTTTTGCTCATTTTGTTGGGATCTGATAAAAAACATGGCGGCTAGCACAGAACATAGTTTAACATTGGACCCTAAGGGAAAATCACATTTTCATCTTCTCCTTTGAAGCAGCGGAGGCAAATTCAACCAAACTTTACAGGATCCGATAAAAAACATGGCTGCCAGCACAGAACATAGTTTAACATTGGACCATATTGGAAAATCTTATTTTCTTCTTCTCCTCTGAAACGGCTGAAGCAAATTCAACCAAACTTTACAGGAATGATGAACTAAAGGTCCTTTACAAAGATTGCTCATTTTGTTCTGATCCGATAAAAACATGGCTGCAGCACAGAACATAGTTTAACATTGGATCCTTTGGGAAAATCACATTTTCATCTTCTCCTTTAAAACCTTTAAAACAAATTCAACAAAACTTTACAGGAATGATGTACTAAAGGCCCTTAACAAAGATTCCTCATTCCATTCTGATCAGATGAAAAACATGGCTACCAGCAAGGAACATAGTTTAAAATTGGACATTATGGAAAAATCACATTTCATCTTCTCCCCTGAAACCACTGTAGCAAATTTAATCAACTTTATTGGACTGATGTACTAAAGGTCCTTTACAAAGATTGCTCATTTTGTTTTTATTTGACAAAAAACATGATGGCCAGCACAGAATGTACGTTTTACTTTATTTTGGACTTCATGGTAAAAATCACATTTTCATCATCTCTTACCTAAATTCTGCATGAAATGTAAAAGAATTTGCAGAAAAGTGGGGTTCAAAACCCCGGAACCCTCTCTCTGAATCCGCCAATGCTACCATTACAAATTTTATTTTCTAAACAAGCTTGTTTATTGAATGATTCATTTGAATCAATGATAAAATGTTTTATATTTTGATACTGAAATTGTTTTTTCACTCACATTTACCTTATTTTTGTTTTTTGACAATGGATATTGGATGACATTTGGGAAGTGGGCATTTTGGTAAGGAATTTTAAGATGGTTTTTAAAGGAGGGGTTTTGATAGGGGGTGTTTTGGCAAGGAATTTTGAGCTTTTTTGAAATGTGGCATTTTGGCAGTAAGTGAGGGCATTTTGGTAGGGGGTGTTTTGACCAGCTTCCACAATAAATAATTTAGGAGCCAGAGATGTGTTTAGCTTACATGACCCGAAATGCAAGCCTTTTCCATCATGTATATATATATATACGTCCATCTGTTAGAGGCAGGGTGGTCGAATTGTTCATGCACTGCGATGTTTAGTCCTGTAAATTCCTCCTTTGCCAGGAGAATTGTCATATAACAAGACCCAAAGAGGCTATCAAGTAGTTCCGTCCCCAAACCAGTTATGTCCTCAACGTATGTTCTGGTCAGAGTTGTTCTGGCCCACTATAGTTCCAGCCCAAAAGTCAATCCGTCTGCAATATATTTTATCCCATTATTGATTGGTAAATATATATAAATGTATATTCCAAATTATAATTGTCATGGTAACATTCATAATGTTTACTTCGATCTGGAATCAGAAATTAAAACCAGAAATTGTAGTTGCTTCCCATATGACTGTTGATCAGCAGTTACTTCTAGTTTGGTTCCTTGTACGCTTATGTAAAGTGTTTTTGGTGCATATTGCTTGTTGAAAATGGAAAAACATTTACTTTGAGGTCATTTTTGTTTGAAAATGAGGGGTGGCGGTGTCCTGAGTGCCATGCACTCCACCTGTTTTCATAAATTTGTATATTTGGCTGTTCATAAAGATCCAATCGGTTATTTGTTCTCTATCAGCTTTATCTTCTGGAAATTTGGTTTAAAACTAAGGAGTACCTCCCTCTTGCATAGCTTGTCCTTAGCTGAGTTTGGCTATTCATTTAGATTCTATCGGTTATTTGTTCTCTTACAGCTGGTAATAGTCTCCAAAACCATTTCTATTTGATCTGCACTGAAAGAACTGAAGATGGCTGCCAGCAGGATCTTTGTCGTAAATAGGACCAAATATTCAAAGATCTTCTCTGAAACTACTGTTCCAATTTGAACCAAACTTATTCACAATGGTGTTTAGGTGGCCCCATTTAAAAACATAATTAATCAAGGATTACAAAGTTCGCCTTGTTATGGCACATTGTCGCAGCAACCAAATTTTGCCTGGATGCTGACATACTATCATAATTGCATACATATGCAAGATTACCTGAACCAACAATGTACAGTTACTTAGCAATGAACTCGGATGTATACATTAATGTAAGTCATACATGAGTAAAATGTAGGTTTAAGTATCCTAATTTTTTTTTAATGCTGAGATACCATGACAGATGCATGCACATGCAAGATGATCCTACCATGTAAAGCACGTACAGTGACTGAGATCTAAACTCGGAGATAAACTTGAATGTAAGTCAGTCAAGCGGAAAATATAGGTCAAAGTGACCTCATTTTGCTTGGATACTGACCTACCATCAGAGATACATGCATGGGCAAGGTTAGATGATTGTACCATGTACAGTGACCAGATTTAAACTCGGACATAAACTTGAATGTAAGTCACTCAAGCGGAAAATGTAGGTAAAAGTGACCTTATTTTGCCTGGATGCTGACCTACCATGAGAGATGCATGCATGTGCAAGGTTAGATGATCCTACCATGTACAGTGACCGAGATATGAACTCCGACGTAAACTTGAATGTAAGTCAGTCAAGCGGAAAATGTAGGTCAAAGTGACCTAATTTTGCCTGGATGCTGACCTACCATCAGAGATGCATGCATGTGCAAGGTTAGGAGATCCTACAATGTACAGTGACTGAGATCTGAACTCGGACGTAAACTTGAATGCAAGTCAGTCAAGTGGAAAATGTAGGTCAAAGTGAACTTATTTTGCCTGGATGCTGACCTACCATCAGAGATGCACGCACATGCACAGTAAGATTATCATACTATGTATAGTTACTGAGATATGAACTTGGATGTAAATTTAAATGCAAGCCACTCAAGCGGAAAATATAGGTCAGAGAGACCTAATTTTCTCGGAGGCTGTGAGATAGCCCAAGATGCACCTGCATGCAAAGTTTGGTGACCCTACCCTGCATAGTTACCATGGACGTGGACGCAGACGCGGACACCGGGGGTACTCCAATAGTCCCCCTCAACTTTGTTGAGGCGAACTAAAAATGTGCCCATATCAAAGATGGCTGCCAGCAGGGAAGGTGGTTTTAACATTGGCCCCTATGGGAAAGTATTCAAAGATCTTCTCTGAAACTGCTGGGCTAGTTGGAACAAAACTTGGTCACAATAGTCCATGGGTGGGCCCCTTTAAAAATGTGTCTGGCAAGCCCCACGTCAGCCAAGATGGCCACCAGCTGGGAACTTTGTTACAAATTGGACAATAATATATGCTAAAAACCGTGTCCTTTGAAAATACTGGGCCAATTATTGAACCATTAACTTGGTCACAATGGTCCCTATGTGGCCTCTTTAAAAATGTGTTTGGCAAGTCTGCATCATATCCAAGATGGCTGCCAGCGGAGAACATGTTATAACATTGGACCCTATAGGGAAACATATTCAAAGATCTTCTCCTCTGAAAGTACAGCTAATTGGAATCATACTTGGTAACAATGGTTCTTACTTGGTCCCCTTCTTAAAGTGTGTCAGGCATGTCCACATAGTTTCCAAGACAGTGTCCAGCAGGAAACATAGTTTAACATTGGACTCTATAGGAAAATATATTGAAAGATCTTCTCCTCTGAAACGGCTTGGCCAATTGGAAGGAAACCTTCTCACAAAAGTCCTAACTTGGCCTCTTTCAAAAAAGTGTCTGGCAAGTTGGAACCAAGCTGGCCACCAGCAGTTAATAATGTTAAACATTGGACCCTATGGGCAAATGTATTTGAAGATCTTCTCCTCTTTGACCACTTGGCAAATGGGAACCAAACTTGGTCATAATAGTCCTTAGTTGGCCCCTTTCAAAAAAATTGTCTGCCAAGTTAGCACTACATTCAAGATGGCCACCAGATGGGAACATAGTTTTACATTGGACCCCACCTGAAACCATTCAAAGGTTGCAATAGTCCATAGGAGGTTCCCTTTCAAAAATATGTCCAGCAAGTTTGCATCACATCCAAGATAGCCACCAGCGGTTAATAACATAATTTGACATTGACCCTATATGAAAATGTATTTTAAGATCTTCTCTTCTGAAAATAATTGGCCAATTGTAACTACTTGGTCACAATAGTCCTAAGATGGCCCTTTCAAAAAAGTATCTAGCACGTCTGCCATCACATCCAAGATGGCCACCAGAGGAGAACATAGTATAACATTGGACCCTATGGGTAAGCATTCAAATATCTTGTCATCTGAAGCCACAAAGCTAATGGAATAAAACCTGAATGTAATAGTCCTTGGGTGGTCCCCCTTTCAAAAATGTCTGCCAAGTCTGCACTTCATCCAAGATGGCTGCAATCAGGGAACTGAGTTCAACATTGGACCCATGGGAAAACATATTCAGTGATCTTCTTCTCTGAAAGTACCAGTACTTGGCAAATTGGAGCAATACTTGGTCACATTAGTCCTTAGTTGCTGCCCTTTGAAAAGTGTGTGTTGCCAGTCTGCATCGTATCCAATATGGCTGCCAGCAGGGAACATAGAATCATGTTGGACACCATGGGAAAGCATTCAAAGATCTTCTCTGAAGCCGCAAAGTCAATTGAAACAAAACTACGGCAGAATAGTCCTGGGGTATTCCCCTTTAAAAAAATGTATCAGGCAAGTCTACACCTCATAGCATATGTCTGCAAGCTGGGACCTTAGTTTTATATTGGACGCTAATGGAAAACTTTTTCAAAGATCTTCTTCTCTGAAAGTATGTGGCTAATTATTAACATACTTGGTCACAATGGTCCTTAGTTGGTTCCCTTTGTAAAATGTGTCCAGCAATGTCCGCAATACATCCAAGATGGCCCCATAGGGAAATAGTTTAACCTTGGACCCTATGGGAAATCATTCAAAGATCTTCTCCTCTGAAAACACTAGGGCAATTTGAACCAAAGTGAGGCACAATGGTCCTTTGATGGTCTTCTTCTAGAAAGGTGACAGTTGGTCTGCGCCCCATCAAAAATAGCTGCCAATGGGTAACATTGTTTGATTTGGATCATCAAGATCATATAACATCAATGTCTAAAAACAAACTTGAAAATGAAACCCTTAAACAGTCTATAAACAAACATGAAATGACTTCTGTAGGTCAAACTAAGACACCTGACAAGTTTTCATAAAATCCCTGATGAAACTTCTTAGCTTTTAGACTATAAATAGTCCTTCTAACTGTGTAAGGAGAAATCCATTTCACAACAAATTTTTAATTTCTTGTATCTATGTTTGAAGCACACAGACCTAAATATACCTTGTTACAATCATTTCATTTAGTCTACAATGCTTAATCAATTAAAATAGGTTTAAAGAAATCCTTGATAGAAAAAACATCAGGAGTGAGCCTGAGTCCTTCATTGTTAACTTGTTTACAGGTGTGTAAACTTATGTGGTGTATGACGTTTAAAAAATCTTGCCTTTACTTTTTCCTTTCTTCACCCCTGACCCCCTGACACTACTGAAACATATCTAATCAAACTTTGCAGTAATGCTGTCTGGAAAGCCACTCACAAACTGAAAGATTGCTTATTTTATTCCAGTGTAGAACATAGTTTAAAATTGGACCCTATTACAAAAACATTTTGATAGGATCCTATGGAAAAAATATCATTTTCATTATCTGCTTCCTATGCACGATAAATAAAGTAAATAATTGTTTATGAAATCAACCTAAAAGCTTTAATTATCTGCTTAATATGTGACAAGACATATCATATGCCAATTTGTAATAATGTGAGCTGTCAAAGACAAATGCAACATTTTTATACGACCACATACACTTTGTTTTACACTTGTTCAAATTTCAGTGGTCGACATGCTGCGCTCCGCGTAGCCATTTATTAAGATATACAGTAGAAAACAGAAAGGAGTGACTAAAGATGTATCGAACTACAACACATAGAAGAGAACAACTGTAGTATAAAAATAACCATTTATCTCCTTTTACCAAACGTGGCAAATCAGGATACACCAATGTCCATCACATAGAAATGTAAATAGTACTAGGGGCTCTCAAAGATCTTGTGGCTCACGTGGTCCCAGGGTCTCATTTTCTAGTATGATAAAAGACCTAGTATAATTCAAATTTACCAAGTAGTTTCTGAAGAATGTCTTTAAAACTTGGTTTCTTTCTTCAGTTCCGAAGGAATACATTGTATATGACACATTCGAATATTTCAGCCATATCATCTTTTCTACTGTTTCTAACAATCAGTAAAAGTGCCGAAAACCAGTTCTTGTATATTCTTATTCCAGAAAGGCATAGGTACCATTATATATATTCACTGTTAAAAAAAATCATGCACAAATAATATTAGCCCTACAAATCATGAAAACACGAGGAATAAATCAGAAAAGCATGATGAAGGATGACTCCCTCATGCATGAGTGAATGGTAAATATAAGATCTGAAATCGATAAACGGAAAAAAAAATCTTGAAAACAATGCAGCAAAAAAGCCCTTTACCACCCACAAAAATAAAGTTTAAATTCAAATTTGGTACCCATTATTTGACTTGTAGCTGCAAGATTATGGCTGGAGCTTCTTGTACTTAAAATATCAAACTTCTTGGAACAGTGTAATGCTATACGTAAAACTCTCATAATTTGAGTTATTGTATACTAGTACTTTATTTTTCAGAATGAGGCTGACAGAAGAAGATATTAATGTCCTAGCAAAGATGTTACAACGCTGTAAACATTGTATAAACCAATCAAACACAGAAGCTGTGACTTATTTGACAGAATCTTACCGTACACTGAGGAATGCTTGTGTTCAGTGTAAACGGAATCAGGACATAGTCAACAAGCAAGAATGTTTGTTCACAGTTACAAAGGACTTAATACATACTTTAATCAGTTTGTCCAAAACTAGCAGTGATGACTCGTATATTATAGCTCTAAGGTGTATGATACAGTTTCTTGGAAATAGTGCATCAGGACATGAAGGCAACCAAGTAATGATATGGAGAATATTCGTGAATGTGTTTAGGTATACACAAGAACAGAATTTTTTTCATTATTGAATAGATTGATAAATCTTTATTTGTACGCTTAAAATTTTACTAGATACTACATTCATTTTTTCTATCCAAAGTCATATGGAGATCCTTTTATTACATTGGTGTATAAAAAAGGTGAAAAAAAAAGGTGATCTTTTAAAAAATATATATGTTAATGAAAATACAGTGCACCCACGATATATGGCCACCTTTGGGACCATTGAAAATTTTGGCGATAAGTGAGTGTGCAGGTGGTATATCGATGGAATAAATTACATAGAAACTATGTAACTTTTGAAAAAATGGACTAAAAAATGGTGTGCGATTAGTTAGGGACCGCCTTTAAAGATTCACTGTATAATCAGGGAGCGCTGTATATAGTATCAAGAAATACCATGCAATTCATGATACTTATTACTCAATATTTTATAAAATTACTAATTTGTTTATTATTTTTAAAAATAGAAAAAATGTTTATGGCATGTAAAATTCCAAATTTTGTTCATTGTCATGATAAAATTTTATGACAAGGATCAAATCCACTATTGCTTTACATTTCTACAATTCTTCATTAAAATTAGTTATTACACTTAGCAGAAAAATATATATATTCAGTATGATATGTCTTTGTAGGGAGATATTCTCCTTGTCTGATGACAAACTGATTATGTATGTATGTATGGTTTCACACACATGTCTATCTAGTAACCTGGAAAACAGAGACATATGGTCAAATCAAGATACTGTTCAAGTTGTGACAAACATTATCATGTATACAACAGAACAAGACTGTGAATGGGGGTAAGTCACTGAGTAGGATATAATATGAGACTGCAGTTTGTATTTTTGGAGAATCTTTATCACATGATGCCATAATGCACTTTGATCTGAAGATTTTTAGGGTCTCCCATAGTCATGCATGGTCATTTCACCTAAACCGATGAATGGAATAACTTGCATACCTTTATATCTGCAATTCCTCCTTAAGGAGGCTCACTCGTCACATTTTTGAATTTGTGTCAGATTTCGGAACTCCTCTGGTTTCATCCAGTTCAATGGCTTAAAGAAATTTGCACACAGACCTCCACTTTTTATTTCATGAATATGTTCTATGGGTCAAATTAAGAAACCTGACAAGTTTTCATAAGATTTTTGATATAACTTCCTAGCTTTTAGACAAAAAATAATCCTAATGTTAAATTAAGGGAAAATCCAAAGAAATCCATTTCCCGTCAAATTTTTAATGACTTGTATCTCGGTAAAAAGCACACGGACCTATATATTTCTTTTTGCCATTTCACTTCATAAATTTAAATAGGTTTCAAGAAATCCTTGATATAAACAATATCAGGAGTGAGCCTCCTTAACTACTGAATGAAATTTGATGAAACTTTAGGGAATCTTTATAGCATGATGCCACATTGCACCTACTATTTTTAGCTCACCTTACCCAAAGGGTCAATGTGAGCTGTTGCCATCACTTGGCATCCGTCTGTCTGTCTGTTAAACTTTTCACATTTTCATCATCTCCTCTGAAACCACGGAAGCAAATTCAGCCAAACTTTACAGGAATGATGTATGGAAGGTCCTTTACAAAAAATGCTCATTTCGTTCCAATCCAATAAAAAACATGGCTGCCAGTGCGGAACTTAGGTTTAACATTGGACCCTATGGGAAAAATCACATTTTCATCTTCCCTACTGAAACGGTTGAAGCAAATTCATCCAAACTTTACAGGGATGATGTACTAAAGGTCCTTTACAAAGATTGTTCATTTTGTTCTGATCCGACAAAGAACATGGCTGACAGCACGGAACTTAGGTTTACCATTGGACCATACGGGAAAAATCACATTTTCATCTTCTACTCTGAAACCACTGAAGCAAATTCAAGCAAACCTTTACAGGAATGGTGTACCGAAGGTACTCTACAAAAAATTGATCATTTCATTTCGATCTGGCAAAAACATGGCCGCCAATGCAGAACATAGTTTTTCTTTTGAGAAAACCATCCTTTTCATCATCTTCTTTGAAACTATTCAAGCAAGTTTAAATAATGTATAGACAGTCTTTGGAAAAAATTACTCATTTCAATAGGATCAGACATAAAACACGGATGCTAATGGAGAACATAGCTAAACATTAGACCCCATTGGTAAAAAAAAACATCATGTTTCGTCATGCATGGCACAGAAGCAATTAGCAAGGTGAGCCATACAGGCTCAATTTTTGAGCCTCTAGTTGATTTTGAACTTGCAATTTTTGGGGTTTCCCATAGCTAAACATGGACTTAGCATTACAATGTCAGTATTAAGGGGTACTGGTATGCCAGCTGCAACTCCTTTTTAACCAATGAATGGAATTTGATGAAACTTTCAGAGAATCTTTATCACATGATGCTGTAGTGCACCTCCTATTTTAGATTTTGATCTGACCAACTTCTCAGGTTTCCCATAGCTGTACATGGACTTATTCATGCACTGTCATTTGAGGGGGAGGGAAGGGTACTGGTATGCCATCTGGAACTCCCAACTAAACCAATGAGAGGAATTTGAAACTTTCAGAGAATCTTTATCACATGATGCCATAATGCATCTACTATTTTAGATTTCAATCAGACTAATTTTCCATAACTATACTTGGACTTACCCATGCTTTATTATTGAGGGGTAATTTGATGAAACTTTTCAGTTTCAGAGAATCTTAATATTATAACATGATGCCATAGTGGCCCTTCTATTTCAGGTTTTGATCGGAACAATTTTTGTGTTTCCCATATCCATTCATTGTCATTGGAAGGTAGGGGAGGTACTGGTATGCCACCCTAAACTCGTCTTAAACCAAAGTATGGAATTTGTCACACAATGCCATAGTGCATTTAGATGTTGATCTGATCAATTTTTCAGGTCTCCCATTGCTTTACATGGACTTAATCATGCATCGTTATTGGGTTGTAATGGTCATGATGGTATGCCATTCAAACTCCTTCCAAACTAATGAATGAAATTTGCAGAAACTTTCAAAGAATCATTAACACATGATACCATTGTGCACCTCTTATTTCAGATTTTGAATAGAACAATTTTAGGTTTCCCTTATTCATTCATGGCCATTGGAAGGTGGATGGGAGGGGGTACTGGTATGTCATCTGCAACTCCTCCTAAACCCATGAATGGAATTTGATGACACTTTCACCTAATCTTTATCACATGATGCCATTGTGCACCTCCTACAAAAAATGTATTTTAAATTTTGATCTTTCCAATTTTTGGGTTCCCATAGTCAAATTTGGACTATGCCATTTATTTGTTTTATGTGTGGGGTGGGGTTATCATTTAGTGAGCTGTGCTCACAGTATTTCTAGTTTGTTAATATGTTTTGTCAATCAACAAGTGGTGAAGTTGTGCATCTAATACTTAGAACTTTGGTTTACAGATTTTAGAGGTTCACTGAGTCAAAATAGATCATTTGTTAATTCAGTTTCTAAATTTGGAACTCTCAATTCATATTCCCACCAAACTTTTAGGGTATGTTTTTCTCATGATGTAATTGTGCATCTGATTCACTTTGTTAAGCAGCATATGTTTTCCTCCTAATCTAGACATACACCTAATACTTAAATTTTTAATTCTACAAATTTTAGAGGTCCACTGAATCAAAATGGCTACATAAGTGTTCCATTGAACCACCATGATTTTTATACTCCCGTCTTTGACGGGACATATTATGGTATACCGGTGTCCGTCTGTCCGTCCACACGTCATACTCTAACTAGAGAACGCTTTGAACATTTTTCTTGAAACTGTGCAGGATTGTTGGGTATGACGGAAGAAAGCTCCCCATCATTTTATTTTTTCATCAGATTTTTCGTTCCAGAGTTATGGGACTTTGATTATTTCAAAAAAGCTTGAAATTACAATTTTCGTCCACATGTCGTACTCTTAACTAGAGAACGCTTTGCACATTTTTCTTGAAACGTTGCAGAATTGTTGGATTTGACGGAAGAAAGCTCCTTATCGATTTATTTTGTCATCGGATTTTTCGTTCCCAGAATTATGGGACTTTGATTATTTCAAAAAAGCTTCAAATTGCAATTTTCATCCACATGTCGTACTCTTACTAGAGAACGCTTTGAACATTTTTCTTGAAACTTTGCAGGATTGTTGGGTATGAAGGAAGAAAGCTCCCTATCATTTTATTTTGTCATCGGATTTTTCGTTCCAGAGTTATGGGACTTTGATTATTTAAAAAAGCTTAAAATTGCAATTTTCGTCCACATGTCGTACTCTACTTAGAGAACGCTTTGACCATTTTTCTTGAAACTTTGCAGGATTGTTGGGTATGACAGAAGAAAACTCCCTAATGTTTTATTTTGTCATCGGATTTTTCGTTACAGAGATATGGGACTTTGATTATTTCAAAAAAGCTTGAAATTGCAATTTTCGTCCACATGTCGTACTCCAACTCTTGAAACTTTGCAAGATTGTTGGATATGACAGAAGAAAGCTTCCTATCGTTTTATTTTGTGGAAGGATTATTCGTGCCAGAGTTATAGGACTTTGATTATTTATAAAATGTATGAAATTGCAATTTCTGTCTACACATTGATATTTAAGACATCACTACCCTAAACCAATATACATTTTTGACTGTTTTACATCAGATGAAATAATTGATACATATCAGAAGTCCCTTGTCATGTTTGTTCATATGGAGTTTTCAAGAATCATTTAATCAGTTTGCTTTAAAGTGGGGACGGGCGTATCATGTGCTCTTGGCGCAGCTGTTTATTTTACTGAGATATTTCTTTTATAATATTACAATCACTGTTATTTGTTTGTTTGAAGGAGAAAAAAAACCCTTTATTCAGTAATGAGTAGAGGTGCAAAAATATTTATAATTTTTTTTTGCAACACTTTGAAACAGTTTGCATCATTTGTCTACATGCGATTTCTGCTACTGGTATGCTAACAGGCATGCAGTCACTTTCTTTCTCTTGGTTATAGGGCAATCATCTAAAACTTAAAATGCAAGACCTTCCTCTTGAAAAGTACCTCATTGTTTTGAGAAGAAAAAGAGTTAACAAATAAGACCTATTGCTTTCACTTACTCTTTGGCTCATCTGACCCTAAGGGTCAGTCTGAGCTATTGCAATCACTTTGATCCTCAATAGTTGATCCGTTGATCATCTGTGAGCTTTTCTCATTTTTTGCTCACCTGGCCTAAAAGGCCAAGTGAGCTTTTGCCATCACTTTGCGTCCGTTATTCGTCCGTCCGTCCGTCCGCCTGTCAACAATTTCAAAAATCTTCTCCTCTGAAACTGCTGGGCGAATTGTAACCAAACTTGGCCTGAATCATCACCAGGGTCTGCAGTTTCAAAATTGTGTTCGATTAGTCCGAGGGTCAAACAATATGGCTGCTGTTACTAAAAATAGAACATAGGGGTAAATTGCTGTATTTTGCAAATAACTCGAAAACCGTTTCAGATATCAAAAATCTGACGGAGTAAAAATGATCAACATGGCAAGATCTACCCCCTGTAATTTTGAAGAAAATCTGAAAACCTGTCTTGGAGTTATTGCCCTTTTTCCGTAAAATTTTCAAAATTTTAACAGTTTTTATTTTTTAATTGAAAAACTATAACAGATAGAGATCAACTTTTAAAAGCAAAAATGTTCAGCATATCAGGATCTACCCACCCTGAAATTTTGAAGAAAATCCAAAACCCCTTGTAGGAGTTATTGCCCTTTTTTCATTGAATTTTTAAAATTTTTGTATTTTTTGTTTTATTTCCAAAACTATAGAAGATGAAGGTAAAGTGTAAAATGATGAAATGTTTGCCATGCTGTGGTGAATTCAAAACTATCGTTGAAAATAGTTTGTTGACCTCCATTTTCAAAATGGCTGCCAAAAAAAGGGCGGGAAAATTCAATATTGTCTGATTTCAATGAAATTTGGTTTCCAAATAGATATTGATGTTGCAACTTCAAAACCGGTGTTGAAAATTGTTTGACTGCCATTTTCAAAATGGCCGCCAAAAAAGGCAGGAAAATTCAACATTGTCCAATTTCAATGAAATTTGGTTTCGAAATAGGTATTGATGTGGCAACTTCAAAACTGATATTAAAAATTGTTCATTGACTGCAATTTTCAAAATGGCTGACAAAAAAAGGCGGGAAAATTTAACATTGTCTGATTTCAATGAAATTTGGTTTCCAAATAGATATTGATGTTGCGACTTTATGGTGTTAAAAATTGTCGTTGACAGCCATTTACATAATGATGTCTCGACTTCAAAACTGGTGTCAAAATGTAGTCCTTAGCAAGAATGTTTTTTGTCAAAAAAGCCCAACAAAGACATATAGTAAAACATTATCAGACTTTAAATACAGTTCAAGATATTGGTTGTGTTTGAGCTACCAAAGTTGAAGAGACTGAAGTTCAACTATATGACTTCCAATGTTAGCTTGATTGTGGCAAATGAAAACCAGGTGAGTGATACAGGCTCCTGGGAGCCTCTGATTATCTTCTCCACTGAAACCATGAAGCAAATTAAATTCAACCAAACTTAACAGGAATCATATATGGATAGTCCTTTACAAAGATTGCTCATTTTATTTTGATTTGATGAAAACATGTTCACCAACACAATACTTGTGGAATAACATCAATTTTTCATCATCTGCTCAGAAATTGTAGAAGCTTTTTTAGTTAAACTGTACGTGAATGGTGTAAGAAAGGTCCTTTACGAGGATGGCCGAATTTGTTCCGATTCAGTAAAAAACCTTGCGTTGGCACAGAACACAGTTTAACACTAGCCTTATAGGAAATTCTCATTTGATAATCACTGAAACCTCTGAAGCAAATTCAACCAGACTTTACAGGAAGAAAGAAAACAAAAATCGTTCATTTCATTCTGATTCTGCAAAAAAAAAAAAAAAAAAAAAAAAAAAAAAACATGGCCACCAGTGTAGAACTTGTTTAACATTGCACACTATGGGAAAAACATCATTTTCATCATTTAATCTGAAACTGTTGAAGCAAATTTAACTTAAATGTACTAGAATGATGAAGGGAGCGCCCTTTACAAAAATTGCCCATTTGGTTTGGATTCAACAAAAACATACAGCTGCCAGCAGGGAACATAGTTTAACATTGGGCCTATTTGGAAATCTTATTTTGATCATCTGCTGTTAAGTTAAATACACTCGTTCAAATTTCAGTTGTAGACATGCTTCAGCCTTATTACGCTCCGCACTTGGAAGCCCTTTATTTGTTATTGTTATTTGTAGTTAATGTGATGTTATTTATATGTTAACAAGTCCAACTTTTGAAGAGGCCAGAGTAAAAATGTACTTTTGTGCAGTGATCCAATTTTTGAGATTTTTCAAATTTTGTATGTGCTTTCAACATCTTATTATGCACACACTAATAATGATTCTAATGTTTATGTAACAGCTCATATGATTTGCTAAAAGTGACCGCTAATTATGCTATCTATATGCCTTAGACAAATTGGTTCCCTGTCAAGCCTGGTTCCTTATCCACTTGTAACTACATTCAATAGAAATAAGACATGAAATTGTTTGATTGCATTAGAATCGTAATAACAGTACATAATTTGAATATGATTTGACTGTCAAGCATTTCCGTTTACAGGTTTTTCTACATGATGCCTGTAAACTGCTTTTTTGATGGCCATATCTAGATTAATGCCCCTAGACATTCAAATAATGTATTACTTATAAAAATGTATATTTTTTCTTTTTACCTATGTAAACATACTGCAGCAATAGTATAAGGTCTTTGAAAATTAAATCAGTAAATTAATTTGTTGATCAATATACTTACAGAATGTACCTGATAGAAAGTTTATGTAAGGTTGAAGATGGATTTTCTTTTGTTTTCCCTTCAATTAAGGATATCAGCAAGTATGTATTTGATACAAATGATTCATGTAAGATAGCACATTTAGATATGTAATGCAGGGGATGGTCTCAAAGAATTGCAACACAATCAGATATTTTTTTTGCAGTTTATAGGATACATGACAACTTTAAAGGTTAAAAAATTAAAAGGAGTTTACTTTTTCTTGTATACATGTATTACATTAACATTTTGGAAGAAATTAAAATACCGAGTTAGAGGCACCAACCTTGTGAAATGGTGTGATCACATATATCACATCCCATTTATACAGATCAACACAAACTTTGAAATTCCAACCCAACAAACATCCTAATGTGCTGAAAAATAAATACATGTATGTGTTGAATTATATTATACTGTATAAATATCATGAATATATTGATATATATCAAAAGGTATGTATTAAAACAACACAATATCAAAGTTGCAGCGAATTTAGTTATGCATATGGCAATTTCGACAACTTTTGTCTCTTCAGTGCAGATCAAATAAATAATGATGGACAACAGGCTGAATTTTAAAAATTACCACCTTTTCCTTACAGCCAGCCAAATAAAAGTTAAAGGGGTTCAGTTATTAAAAAGAAGATTCAAAGTTATTATTAATTGCCATTTTTTGTCCAAACGGTGTATGAAATTTGAAATTTTTTACCCACATGGATTTGCCAGTGATTTACATTATTGTAACAAACTTACAGTTTAAAAAGGTCAGAAAGTTTTGTTATGTGTCTGAACATTTTTATTGTATTGTAGATTACTGGTTTTGGAGGTAATGTTTGATTTAGTGAAGACTATGAAGGAAGAACACCAGCTACCACTTTCAAATCTACAATACATTACAGAGCATGTTAAATCTCAGTCATACAAAATACTCTCATTATTGGAAAAACATGAAGATCAGGTAAATTAATGCCTCATGAAATATTTTCCTGTCCTAAATAGGTATGATCTTACATTTCTGGTCCAAAACAGACATGTCCCTACTTTTCCTGTCCAAAACAGACAAATCCTAACATTTCTTTCGACAAAACAGAAATGTTCTTACATTTCCCTGCCCAAAGCAAAAATGCTCAAAAATTCCCCTGACCAAAAATAGTAATATATCACATTTGTTAAAAGTGATAGAGCTATGTAATTTATCCTCTATGTGTAAGTAATTGTTAGCTCGCTGGGACGAATGTCCGGAGAGCTATTGTCATACCCCTGGTGTCGGCGTCAGCAAAACTTTAACCTTGCTTGTGGAATTGAGACCTGAATAGCTAGGATGTTGATATTTGGTATGTGACTTGCTTTTAATGAGAGCTTTCTTCTGGTACCATACTTGTAGATATTTTGACCTTGACCTTGTCCTGAGGGCAGGTTATAAAAAACTTTAACCTTGCCTGTAGAAGGTAGGCATTTAGTGGTAGGGTGTTCATACTTTGTATGTAACTTCCTTATGATGAGAGTTTTCTTCTGGTACCATACTTGTAGACATTTTGATGGGCAATTTTTTAAAAACTTAAACATTGCTTCTAGAATTTAGTTGATTAGTGATAGGGTTTCATATTTGGTATGTGACTTTCTTGTGATGTGAGCTTTCTGATGGTACCTTTCTATAACTATTAAATTTATTGTGCATTGAGGTCACTCTAATCCCTGGCGAGCTATGTTGTCCTCTGACAACTCTTGTTATCTTTCACTCTTTAACTCACTGGAACCAAGTGGTCAGTGTGAACTGTTGCCTTCACTTGGGATAGGTTGTCCATTGTTCCTTTGTGGTAGGTCCATCTGTTTGTTGTCAGTTAACTTTTCACATTGCCATCATCTCCTCTGAAACCACTGTAGCAAATTCAGCCAAACATTACAGGAATGATGTGTGGATGGTCCTATACAAAGATTGCTTATTTCATTTCGATCAAACAAAAACATTGCCACCAGTACCAGTACAGAATGTAGTTTTACATTGGACTCTATCATCATTTTCACAATTTGCTCTGTAATTTTTAGCTCACCTGGCTAATGCCAGGGTGAGCTCTTGCCATCATTTTGCATCTGTCGTCCCTCCGTCATAAACTTTTCATTCAAAGATCTTCTCCTCTGAAACTACTGGGCCAATTGGCACCAAACTTGGCCTCAATAGTTCTTGGGTGGTCCCTTACAAAAGAGGTGTTTTTTAGGTCCGCTCGATTTCCAGGATGGCCGCCAGCGGGAAACATAATTTTAACATTGGACCCTATGGGAAAAC
>MJUU01051569.1:110972-137303 GCA_002080025.1 Modiolus philippinarum | reverse complement strand
AGACACTAATCCACCAGTCCCTTTGGGACTTTGATTGTGTTGTTATTATTATCGTAGCAGGGCAGCATATGTAACATTTCATGTTTTGTTATAAAGATTATTTTGATGGATTAAGTAAGGTAAAAGTCAGTAGGTGATAGACTTATAATTTAAAAAAAAATTCACGTGAACGTCAATATATGGCGATTTTACCACGGGTTGGCCCTTTATGGCAAATATTTTACCCCGAGTGTATGCGAGGGGTGAAATAGAGGCATAAAGGGCCAACCCATGGTAAAATCAACAAATATTCATGCTCCCGTGAATTATTTCGATTCTAATGACACTTACAGGGTAAAGAAATGATGAAATCGTCTATGTATTCATAGGTAAAACAGCCATTTTACCCCATTAAGTATGACATTTTGTTCTATGACGCTGCAAAAACTGTCGTCAAACTATCTATGACGTTATCAAAAGTACCGTCGATTGTCATGACAATACCCACGAAGATATGCGGATTTTACCATGGTTATGGACACAAGGCGATTAAAGAACGTCATATTAGAATTGTATATTGATTATTCCTCAATTCATTTAAATGTTTCAGATCTTTTAGATGCAATACACAAAATAGGGAAGCAAGGAAACAACGAGTTCAGTAGTGTAGACAAAGCTACGAATACAGTACATATTGACCAAGATCATGCTGCATATGGTTTAAAACGAGACATTATAAGACTGATAGGAAACATGGCATATAGATCAAGGACAAATCAAGACCTGGTAAGATTAAGCTTTACAGATGTCTTTTTGTGTGAAATTTTCAGGCAGCAAAGTATTGCTTTTTATTTAATGTAAAACGTTATGTCCCATCTTGGTTTTTATGACTGAATTGTCGAAATAGCTATCAGCAGAAACCTTACATTATCCCCTGTGTTTAGTAAATATAGTACTAAAATGCAACAATGTTTTCCATTGGTTGTTAAAGATATCCATGTTCTAGTTCTCGAGGTTTACCGAAGATCTTGATTATTTGTGCACTGAAGCCAATATCTCTTGAAATGTAATACCTGCATTTATTCGAGGTTTATTTTTGACACATGTTAGTCTTCTTCTTATCATTTGACGTTTGGCTTCGTTTTATTAATTTTGTAAAATTTATCATAGTTTCAGTCTATTTTTTATCATTCTACATTCAGTCATTATTTATCTGGCAATTTGCCTTTGTTTTGGAGAAACAACATTTAATTATCGGCAATGATTGGCATTCTAATCTCTATCACATTTGTCTCAGGAACAACATAGGCAAGTTACCTGATATTTCCAGGTCTGCCATGCATACAACTTTATGTAATCTGTAATCCAATATTGATGAATAATATTCGTCAGTTTTCTATGCTTTATGAATAAGAAAGAGTTTATATTTGTTTTTAAGTTTGATAATGGCTTTTTTATACGACCGCAAAAATTTTGCGGTCGTATTATGTTATGGCGCAGTCGTCGGCGTCGGCGTCGGCGTCTGTGGCCAGCATAACTTTGTTTCTAGTGGACGGATCATCTTCAAATTTCAGTATGTGGTTTCTTGGCATAATGGCTATCCCGGGTTTATGGCCCCACCCGTTTCAGAAAAAGGGGCCAAAAAGGGGTAAAATTGGGTATTTTTGTGTCTGTGGCCAGCATAACTTTGGTTCCAGTGAACAGATCATTTTCAAATTTTAGTATGATGTTTCTTGGCACATGCTTTAGCCCGGGCTATAATTTTATGTTCCTGGCCCCGCCCGTTTTAGAAAAAGGGGCCAAAAGGGGTTAAATTGGTTGTTTTCACATATTTGAATGTAGATTCTTTATTATTTATCGGATTTTGATGGGGTTTCTTTCAGTAAACTCTTTATAAAATTTCCAATCTGGTGTATGCCAACGGATTTCACGTGGCATGTACCGTTAACGAGATAAATGGGGCCCAAAAGGGGCGAATTTAAAAAATTTCATTTTTTTATTTTTAGTCCGATTTTGATGCAATTTTTTCTAAAGGATTCCTAATGAAAAATTATCGTAGCGCTCTACTATTAGATTTTTGGTAACTTGTTTCCTTACCCAGCTATGAGGGGCCAAAGGGGGCCAAAATCGTAAATTTACAGATAACCAAAAAATTTTATTTTTCATCGGATTTCGATGGGATTTTTTTCTTTGGATGGATTCCTCTTGATGTAAGCTTTCAGTACTATGTCAACCGATTTGGCGTAGCTCTTACCGTTTCCGATCAATGAGGGGCTGAAGGGGCCAAAATTGTTAATTTACAGATATGCTAAAATTTTTATTTTTTGTCAGATGTCGATGGGATTTTTTTTCTTTGGATTCCTCTTGATGTAAGCTTTCAGCAGTATGTCAACAGATTTGGAGTATCTGTTACCGTTTCGGAGCTATGAGGGGCTGAAAGGGGCCAAAATTGTAAAGTTACAGATAACCTGAAATTTTTATTTTTCATCGAATTTCGATGGGATTTTATTCTTTGATTTTTCTTTATGTAAGCTTTCATTTATATGTGAGCGGATTTGGCGTAGCTCTTACCGTTTCCGAGCTATGAGGGGCTGAAGGGGGCCAAAATCGTAAATTTACAGATAACCTAAAAAATTTATTTTTTGTCGGATTTCGATGGGATTTTTTTCTTTGGATTCTACTTGATGTAAGCTTTCAGTGGTATTTCAACGGATTTGACGTAGCTCTTGCCGTTCCCGAGCTTTGAGGGGCCGAAGGGGGCCAAAATCGTAAATTTACAGAATACCTTAAATTTTTATTTTTCATCGCATTTCGATGGGATTTTTTTCTTTTGATTCCTCTTGATATAAGCTTTCAGCATCATGTCCATGGAATGGGCGTAGCTCTTACCGTTTCTGAGCTATAGAGGGTCAAAGAGGAATCATAAGGAGTCATAAGAGCTAATTTTTATTTTCCCTAGTTTGTGTCCAGCTAATTACTTGGTCAATCTCCTTATTGCGTCCATCTAATTATTGTGTCAAGCTCTTTCCTATGTCCATACTCACTTTAAATTACACTTTTTCAAATTTCAGTGGACGACATGCTGCGGTCGTATCATGCTGCGCTCGGCGTAGCCCATTATTATTTTTTGTAATCTAAAATTATTATTCTGACCACCTGTTTATTGTACCCACATCTCATGATTTTATTATGCCAAGTTTTCTCACAATTTTGCTCGATGAGTACCCTGTGGTAGTTTAAATGTTGTTATCGTCTTCTTTCGACTTTTTGTCCGGCAATGGATGACAACGATTGTAAGAACACTTTGCCAGTTAAGTGTATGTTTGTTGACGATCCCGCATCCATGGATCATTAGGTAAAAAAACATGGATGTAGCGTTGCTCGACAATTAGCAATGAATTCCGCTCAAACCGGTGCTAGGGACCGTCTTGAAATTGCTATGAGGATGAATAAAACTCATTGTTGAAGGCCTCATGGTGACTTCAAGGTGAAGAACAACAATTAAAGCGTTGTTCCATTGCTTATTATTACCATGTATTCGTAGAGACTTTGTCTCATATGCATTTACTCCATATCCCTTCATTGTTAATTTTAGACTGGAGTTTGTCTCTCTTGCAGTGTGGAGTCCGTAAAAAGATTTCATTTATGGTATGGATACACAATCACACTTTCACATTTTGGCTTTTTGTCTCGCCAGCGACGAAGTCGCTGAAAGCGAGACATAGGCGGCGGCGGCGGCGGCGTAAACTTTACTAAAACCGTAATAACTTTCGAAGTATATCACTTATGTACATGATCTTTTGTCCACAGGTAGCTGATGGTTATTGCTTTCCAGCAGCACATGTTTCAGCTGACCTTGACCTTGTCTTCATGGTTCAATGACTCCATGAAAATTGCGACATAGTTTCACATTCAAGTCCTTTTTCAGGATTTGTAATGCATAGATCCATTATATTTAGTGTATTAATGTATCTTAGTGGGTACATATCAGTCTGCCACTTGTCAAGTGACATCACCCTCATTTTCGCGGTTCAGTGACTTTGTAAATATTGTCAATTTCTGAGCCATTGTAATGTTTAGAGATACTATATTTGGTGTAATGCTTAATCTTAATCAGTTCATGCCAGTCTGACACCTGTCACGTAACCCTGACCTCAATTTCATGGTCCAGTGACTTTGTTAAGTTTTTACATGCATGTCCATTTCTCATCAATGCAAGAACCTAGACTCTCAAGATTAGGTTTATTGTTACATATTAATGGATCAATGCCAGTTTGACATCTGTAACTTCATGGTCCAGTGACTTTGTTATTTTTTTTTTCATTCATGTCCATTTCTCATCCACGTTAGAATCTAGACTCTCCATATTATGTTTATTGTTCAATATTAATGGGTAAATGCCAGTCTGACACCTGTCATTTAACCTTGACTTTACTTTCATGGTCCAGTGATCTTGTTGATTATTTACATTCATGGCCTTGACTCAGCAATAGTAACAACTATACTCTGCATAAGTTTATTGTTACACCTTAGTAGGTACATGCCAGTCTGTTACTTGTCAAGTTACCCTTACCTTAACTTAATGGTCCACTGATTTTGTTATTTTTTTTTTTGCATTCATGTAAATTTCTCTGCGATTGTGACATCTATGGTCTCCATAATAGGTTTATTGTTTCATCTTGGTGGGTAAATGTTAGTCTGACACCTATCGAAAAACCTTGACCCTAAGTTTATGGTCTAGTGACTTTGTTTTTTTTACACCCATAAGGGTTTATTCTTGCATTTTAATGGGTACATATCAGTCTGTCATATGTCATGTAACCTTGACCTTAATTTAATGATTCATTACTATTGCAAAATTTTACATTCATGCTCATATTTGACAATTGTAGCAACAATACTTAAACATATGGTCAGTTGTTAATTCTAAAAGGATGATGTCAGCTTAATATTTGGCATGTTACCTTGACTTCAACGATGTGGTTCAATGACTAAAATAATTTTGTTATTCTAATTCATTGAATACCATGACTTTTTTTTAAAATTTAATGACATGTTGGAACCTTGTCGTTAGGTAGTCAAATCCTAAAACTAGCAGACTGCCCTCTAGATGCACAGTTCAGGTAGAGATGTATGCTCTTTAATTTTCTTAGATATGGTGTACTTGTACATGAGATAATATCTCATGTGTACACTTTGTTCATTTACTATTATCTAAATTTATGTAAATTCTCAACCGAAGGATTAACTCCCACCATCGTAGTTTTGTCCTTAGCTCTATTTGATATTGTCGATTATTCGGTTTTGATTATTTCGATTTTTTTTAATGAGTACTTCTTTTGTTACAACTTTTAGATAATGGCTTTCCATATTATTTGATTTTAATGCTGCTGATGAGAGGTTACTCCTTGAAACACGTGTACAGCATAACGAAATTTACTGCTTTTTATGGAACTTCGGTATTTTTTTGTACTTCGTTTGGTTTTATGCATTATGACATTTTTTTTAAAGTATGGATTTCCTTTGTTTGGGTTTTAGTGCTGCTGATGAGGAATAAATTTCCGAAATAGCCATACAGCTCATTAAAATTATTGCAGTTGGAGTTAACATGTGCGTTATGGTCTCATGTTCATTTACTCCATATCCTTTCGTAAAATAGTTACATACACTGCTTTCTGCTCAATGTGTAAAAATATGGTACCTGTACAAAGCTCGCCTGTTAAGGAAGCAATATATCAATTTCAATGCACTCAATATCGTCATTTAAAAAGCAAGGTTAAAGTATTTAATTGACCCTTGACGCTTGATGCCTAGATGTGGACCACAGCACTGTGGACAAATTCGAAAATTATGTCAGATTTCCCCCAATAATTTCCATATTTTGCGGCATAAGTGAAAAAAAATGTACAACATTTTAAAATATTTGCCCTTTAGATCCATTTCAAGAAACAACAACAGCTTGGCGTACTTTATTTTGATAGATTATGATGAAGTAAAGTATAAAATTTGCCACAAATATTATGATTACCTCATATTATGGAATAAATAACTTGTAATCTGCCACAGGTGTGAAACATAAATTTATGGATAATCAGATGTTTTGATGTAACAATACCAGTTGATTACAAGCTTTTTACGTACAAGGGCAGAGATCAATGTCTTTTGAAAGTCCTAAAGAAGCTGTATTAAGGATGTTTTAAAGTCTTTGAAAAATAAAGCATGGCTTTGATGTTCAGATGAAACGATTTACTATTTCACTTGGGCAAAAACCTAATTTAAGACATGTTTGTTTATAACAGTTGTAAGCATTTTGATCTTCAACATTATCAATTTGTTGAAACAGAAATTGCATGCACTGCGCAAGATTTAAGTTTAGTCAAGACAAATTTATTAGTTGAGACAAAAATGATAATTCCACATACATCTTTCAAATTAATAATTTGTATTGATTGCTGAAAAACGGTTGCAGTGAAAGAGATGATTTATTTTTACTAGAAAGAAGACTTCAATAAACGAGTGTGGACCCTAATAGATGTCGCGCCCGTCCCTGCTTGGCCTCTAAATATATGTTAAATCTAATGGATATAATCAGAAAACTAAACATCTCACTATATACAAAGACTGAGAAAATAGCGTCACTGACAAAAGCCATATAGCACGCCATTATGTGTTACCCAAGACCAACCTACATACCAAATATTATTGACCTTACATTAATACATACATATAATGAGAAACCAGACATGCTACCAAACTCATGAACAAACTCTCACCAAACAACATTACAAGGACACAGAAATGCTCAAAGTTCCACCTAAAGATAACACCTTGCCTACTATGTACTGGATTCCTAAGCTTCACAAAAACCCGTACAAGCATCGTTTTATTTCGGCATCGAGTAATTGTTCTACTACTAACTTGTCCATCCATTTAACCAGTGCACTTTCTTGTATAAAGGACTTAATTATAAAATATTGTGAAAAAACTTATCAAAACTCTGGTGTCGATTACTTTTGGAGTGTAAAAAACTCTATTGAAGTTTTAGATAAATTGCAATCAATACAAAAACCAGTTTCATCTATCGACAGTTATGATTTTTCTACACTTTATGCAACACTTCCGCATAATCTGATAAAATCTAAATTGGGACAATTGATTAAATGGTCTTTTAAATTTTCTGGACTGCAGTTTATTTGTTGTAACAAAACGCAAGGATTCTTTTCTAATATCACTTACAACAATCATTCCTCCTGGACGTGTGATGATACGATTAAAGCACTTAATCTTTTGCTTGACAACTTTTTTGTTCGTTTTGGCAACATTGTTTATCAACAGGTCATTGGAATTCCCATGGGTACAAATTGTGCACCTCTCATTGCAGATCTTTTTCTTTTCTGTTAAGAACGTGACTTCATGAAAAAATTACAAAATGGGACCATAGAAAACAGTGATCAACTTATTTCAATTTTCAACGATAACAGCAGGTATATTGACGATATCCTAACTATTGACAATCCCCAGTTTTTAGATTATGTCGACACCTCTAGCCCCATCCTACGGAGTTTATATTTCTCAACTGGTACGATTCGCACGCGTTTGTTCTACTCTTGACGACTTCAATGAACGTAACCTTCCTATTACTTCAAAACTTTTGCAGCAAGGTTACAGATTTCATAAATTGTTAAATACATTTAAAAAGTTTTATCGAAGATATGAACATCTGACTTCTAAATATAATGTCACTCGCAAACAGCTTATTTCTAAGGGCATTTCCCATCCTCGATTTTACGGAAATGTTGTTAAAAAATGCCAGAAACTGATTAAAAATCCAGAAAAACTGGGACGTAACTTACATTCTTTACGCAATAGGGGATATCAACAGGATATTCTGCGCGTGTCCGTTAAATTAGCTTTGGGATCCAGTGACCTGAGGATTTTACACACATACTTGCCTCTCACTGATACTGCCGATGTCTACTGAAATACATGACGATTCTTTACCAAACCCATTGGGAGTTTTGAATTTGATTTTCCTTCCGTAGTGCGACAGTGTTTTACCAGCGGACTAGGCTCCTTGAGCTAGCCGGCAGTTTAGCGGCGAGCACTCTTTGACCCATCTTTCAAAATTACGTTTTGTCCCCCCATTTTTCTTTTCTAGATTGTGGTCATTGAGTTAGTAGTCTACCTGTATGGGTTTTATTCGTATGTTTATTCTACGATAGGGAAACGGGACAGAGAAAGGGGAGGTTTGGGTACCCATAAACCGGTTTAACCCTACCGCTGGCTTTTGCTAGTGCCGGTACCAAGTCCGGCTGTCCCGAGTTCCTATCGTTGTTTATGTTTGTCTTTTGTATTTTTATTGTGGGTTTTTTTCTTGTGCAGTTCCTATTTCCTTTCTGGCATGTGGCTATGTTTTTCGGCCATTGTAGGTGTTTCCTGTTATCTTTTTTATTCCATGCTACCAAACCATGAAATTTAGGTCACAGGCAGAAGTAATATGGAACACTGTCATGCACTAATCCAAAACCAACCCGCATAAAAAAATATCATTGACCTACCAATAATAGATACTGAGTAATTTAACAGGCTCACTAGACCGTGAAATTGAGGTCAAGGACAAAAGTGACCTGCCAGTCTGAAATGTTTTAACCTACTTACTAAATATTATTGACCCTCACTTATAATTATAGAGAAATAGACTTAATCAGAAAAATTTAATGAAAGTACTACCCAAGACTAACCTACATACTAATTATTATCGACCTGCCCATTATAGCTATTGAGAAATTGACTTACTGTTAATTTCACAAATGCTGCAAGTAATCCTATTGCTCCCAGAATTGATCAATAGGTTGGTGTCTTCCAATAGATAATCGAAAATCCGATTTTCGCAACCAAAGATAAAACGATTCGTTCAGAATGAAACAATAACTACAATACGGAACACTGCGAGTTCAAATTTGCTACCACATCATTTTATGGGGTAAATGTGGTACAACATTCCATTATTGTTAATTTTAGGTTTAAATGGATTTTTTAACGAATTTGGAGCACATCCAAAATTAATCAAAGTGAGACCAAGTGTTATTACCAAAAATTTTGAAAAATCATTCCAGAAGTTTCTACGCTCCCTAAAAATGTTCAAACCGACTAAATTGACAATCTTTAACAATCATACATTTGTCATAGATAGGGATAGTTATCCCTAGCAATGATTGAAAAGATTTTTCTAAGAAATAAAATCTTTGAAAAAATTACCAAATTTTCCCGAAATCCAGCCAAAAACAGGTAAAAAAAACACCGGAAATCATTATTTTGACATTTTGAAAAACTCTGAATCCAATAAAGTTTTACTTGTGTGAAAACAGACGGAAATTCCGGCGTTGTTCTTTAATGACAACAAAATCTCAGATTTATAAATTTAAAAGGTTGTCAAAAACTCGTGCCCGTCATAAAAATGACCTTAACATTGACAGAACCCTTATTTAATGGCAAAATTCAGCAAAGAAATTATTTTGCTTTACATTTCGTCACGATAGTGGAAATCCACAGGTTATTTTTCTCTGTTGCCGTTTTTGCCATGTCTTTGGATTTCGATTTTTGTGGTCTTCGCTTCCATTGTTCCTTCGGTATTCTACTGCCGTTGTTTTAAAAAGCTACCACATTTTGTCATTAAATTGAGTTGTGCATAATTTCATAGCTTCTCACATTCAGACAACAATATGAAGCATGATATAAGTTTGACATCCAGATATCAAGATTATCTCAATCACAGTGCTTTGAACAAAACACCTCTTAACCTCGATACAGCTTCAAAAATGATGTTCATGTAAAAAGTAAGGTGATGCTTTTGACGGAATTTATATTTACTTTCCTATCAAACAAGAAAGAGACATCCCGAAGATTACAAGCACTTCAATACTAAACAGTTGTTAATACTGAAGCTCTGTATCGAAGATCAGGGAGCTGATCTTTTTAATTCAAGAAAATGTCATAAACTACATAGTGCAACATAAGACCACTGAAAGAGATTTCAATAGATCTATTCTGCATAGCAGACAATGTAATTATATAAAAGGTGAACTTAAAACTTAAAATGAAATCATTCTGATTTATAGCACGATGCAGTTATACACCATAGTACTGAAAACACGGACCTCCAAGGCAGACTTATTCCAACTTATACAAGTCAAGAAAAAATACTCAAAATTTTCAATTCATATTGTGTTAAATACAAGTTAATCAAGAATGATAGCACAGCATGCCTGAAAATGGCTTACATTTCACAATTAACAATGAAGGGATATGGAGTAAATGCAATGAGACAAAGTCTCTAAAAATACATGGAAATAATATGCAATGGGAGAACGCTTTTATTGTTGTTCTTCGTCTTGAAGTCACCATGAGGCCTTTTACAATGAGTTTTACTCATACCTATTACCTCATAGCAAGTTCAAGACGGCCCCTAGCACCGGTTTGAGTGGAATTCATTGCTAATTGTCGAGCAACGCTACATCCATGCTTTTTTACCTAATGATCCATGGATGCGGGATCGTCAACAAACATACACTTAATTGGCAAAGTGTTCTTTTACAATCGCTGTCATCCATTGCCAGACAAAAAGACGATAGAAGACGATCACAACCTTTAAACTACCACAGGGTACTCATCGAGCAAAATTGTAAGAAAACTTGGCATAATAAAATCATGAGATGTGGGCACAATAAACAGGTGGTCAGAATAACAATTTTAGATTACAAAAAATAAACAAGTGTAGACACAGATACGTCTCGCAAGAATATAAACATTGTTGTCTACACATGATGAACCTTATACAGAAGGTCAAGAAAATTATTGCACAATTCTACTTTAAAGTATCTGACGAATTTAAAAGTCATTTATTTGAAGTCGTAGAATCACCGAAATCAGGTCATAGTTAGGAAAAATTAATTGAAATTATAAAAATTCCCCTTTTCAAGGACTTGACAACATGTCTATTATTACATCTATCGTCCGCTGCAATACGATGATGAGATACGGTAATACCGGACGTGTATGCGTCCGTCCATCTTATTTTTGCTCTGGCATATTCATTTCTTATTGGATTAGGCTGATTTGGATTTGTACAGTGTCATTCTGATATTTGTACAGTATGTTTAGTTTAAAGATGCCTCAAGGGAATTCGAAGATCAGTTATCGTCGAAATTTTGTTGGAGTAATAACCCTTTTTAACTTCGAAAATTAACAAAATATCCTTGTGTCTTATAAGAAGCAGAAGATGCTTACTCCACCGGTGCACTTGATCTCTTCCATGGCTTTTATTGGTCTGTGTTCCTCAACTGTATGTTTGGCTTAATTTTTTTGTTATGTCCCGTTCTCATACGGTGTCCTTGTTTTGTGTCTGCCGTCGTTGTTTTCTGTGTTCTTGTTTTGGCCATGCCTTTGGACTTCGATTTTTGTAAGTTTCACTCCTTTGTTCCTTCGGTATTCTACTCCCGTTGTTTCTTTGTTTCCGAAGTTGCCGTTGTCCCAGGATTGTTCGTTTTCTGACTGACGGTTCGGTTCTCACTTACTATGGCACTACAAAAAACAAAACAAAAAAATCGTCAAACTTTTTTCTGCAATAGTAACTTATACAATCTTGAAATTTTTTCACGATTTTTGATGATCATATCATTGTATGGGAAGTATTTTCGAACACATTGGTTACTACATTCTGTTTGTTTCCTAAGGATAAAATCATTGTGTCCAGTCTTGTACTTTGGCAACACCAGTACTATTTCCTCACAAACTTGAATTTGCACTTACCATATTGATTCAGGGTTCAAAAGCGGGGGTATAACGGGCTGTCCTTCGGCACCAGCTCTTGTTTCGCATTAAATTGGCATAGTACCTATGCAGTAGAATAGTTCAATTCCTATTAAAACGTCTCCTTAACGAAATTTGGGGGGACGTATTAAAATTTTGTCCGACCATTTTCTCTGACTTTTGTATAGCATCCCGATACAGTTATAGATGGTCTCTAACTTCACCCGTCATAGCGATCAGCTAAACTCGGATGTAATTCTCCGGGTAAAACTGATTCTTTTGTTTAGCCAGTACACGATGATCAGAATTACGCGGATAAGTATACTTAACAGTAAAAGAACCATTCTTGCTGTTCAGCATATTTCCGCGTCATTCTGATCATTGTGTATTGGTTTAACAAAAGGATCAATTTTACACGGAGAATTCTCTTATCCGGCGTGATATCACAAAGCTGAATTGACCAATCAGATCAGTCGATTTTAATCTTGTACCCCAAACATAGGCGGTG
Source organism: Modiolus philippinarum (assembly GCA_002080025.1). Taxonomy (NCBI): domain Eukaryota; kingdom Metazoa; phylum Mollusca; class Bivalvia; order Mytilida; family Modiolidae; genus Modiolus; species Modiolus philippinarum. The sequence continues at coordinate 125,008 of MJUU01051569.1, read as the reverse complement.
ATGCGATCGATGTTTTCTTATATGATCTATGTAAAAAATCGATATTTTAAATTGCAATATATTCGGTGTTATAATACCTACGATCTTGAAATTTGGATATGATGTTTATATTGATGTTCCAAATGCATAATCCGAGTTTCATAAAAATATCTCGAAAAATGAATGAATAAATCAAAGTTGAAGTTACTTAGATATATAGTGGAATGTGGTCATTTTCACCTCCTTCACAGGTAAAGTACCCGGATGTCCGGATAAGAGAATTACATCCGAGTTAAGCTATCGTTATGAAGGGTGTGCTGACAAAGTTTCGTTTTGGGAGACTTCTTGTTTTTTACTCAGTTTCTCTGCCTGAAAATTTTGTGCGAGCATTTTCTCGGCGACTTGTTCCAATCCTAACCAAACTTCACAGCTTGATAGGTCACTCAAAAGTTGCGATGAGGTCTTGGAATTTTTAAAAAATGGCACCGAAGGCCACGGAATAAATAATGGAGGAGAAATAAAAACGCCCAGAATTTGACGACACTTTACAGATAGGTTAATACTGGAAACTGGTTTGTTTTCTCCAAGACATCAAAATGGCGTTGCTATGAAAATTGGCAAAAAGGCATTAAACCTTAGGCTGATTAGAATTTGATTAAGCTTTACAGAAAGATTATATAGCATACTAGAAATTTGTTTCTGGTCTCCAAGACTTCAAAATTGCAAGGCGTTGCCATGGTAACAGACAAAAAGGAAGAAAATTTTAAAGTGCCCATAGTTGAATGAAACCTCAAAGAAAGGTTACCCAAGTTGTATAGTACTTGTTTCTAGCCCTGAAGTTTGTTTGTGAGACTTTTGTATCAGCATCCTGCTACAGTTATACATTGTTATTATGCCCCCATGAATTAAAGATTCGGAGGGAGGGGGGCATGTAGGTTTTTGGTATTTATGTGTGTTTGTCTATTAGTCTGTTTATCTGTTTGTCTGTTTGTCCACAAAAAGCTTTAACATTAGGTATATCTTTTGAATGGTAAGTGATAGGGCTTTCAAATTTTACATGTATATTCCTTGTTGCAAGACCTTTCAAACGATACCAAACTTTTGGACCTCGTGACCTTGACCTTGGCATATGATGGACTTTTTGAAAAAAAATAATAAACTTTTACATTGGGTATATTTTTTGAATGGTAAATGATATAGCTTTCATATTTTGCATATGCATTCCTTGTGGCAAGACCTTTTAATCAGTATCGGAATATTTGACCTCGTGACCTTGACCTCGGCCTGTGAATAACTGCATAAAAACTTTAACATTGAGCATATTTTTTGAATGGTAAAAGATATGACTTTCATATTTTGCATGTGTATTCCATGTGGGAAGACCTTTTGGTTGGTAAAAGAATATGGTGACCTTGACTTTGACATATATCTGCCATAATTTCATCAGAAAAATGAAATTATATTGTTTTATTTTATATATAGAATATGGAGACATCCAACTCATTTATGAGAAATGTTTTTTTTTGTCAATAGAATTTGTATCGTAAAAAATATTTTAGATTAATATTCAGAATATTTTCCCCATTTAAAACTTAAAATAAATATCCTTTGAATGATAAGAGACAGTGTTTTGTATTTCACAGGTATATGTAATAAGCCACCCAAACTTATGTTTACTCTATTTCATATTATTTCCCAATTTATTTTTATAGGTGATGATGGATGTTACTAAAAATAGATGTAATCCATATCTTCTATATATTTCTCCTTTTTTGGGGGGAACCGGTATTTACACAGTATATGAAAATAATCCTGATGCAATCAAATGGCCAGATTTCTGACAAAACTGATAGACAGAAGCACAATGAGTTAATGATAAATGTATCAAAAAGGGGATTGAAATCGTTTTCTTAATAATATATGGATAATGATTCGAGGATTCTTTTTGTGACTTCTATGTTTTTATCCAATTACAATCATCATTTGTTGTGATTTAACTTTTCATTTGATATCAGAATTAATTACAACTTCTTAATTTGTCAATGAGCGAAATGTTTCTTCTTAACTTCTACTCGGTGGCATAAGTGTTTCACAAAACACATCTTGTTTTCCTTATATTATCTTTTTTCCGTCGAAAATTTTTCTGACCATTTTAGCGGAGACTTATTGTCTAATATTGACATGTTTTAAAGAAATTATTTTTATACCCCTAGATCGAGGATTGGGGGCATATTGGTTTTGTCTTGTCTGTCTGTGCGTCCGAAACATTAACCTTGGCTATAACTTTAGAACTATTTAAGATAGACTTATCTTACTTGGCAAGTGTATAGGTCTAGCCAAGAGGAATATAATTATGCCAAAAAAGAAATTAGTTCAGGGCAAAGGTGAAGGTCATAGAGGTCAAAATTTTGGTCTTGGATTCCATTTTCATATGTTTTGTATGTAAAGAAAGAGAACTCTAACCAAAATATTATGATTCCACTTTCAAATTTATCAAACTAACAAAAGAGGTGCTGGGGGCATATGTAGTATTACACAAACACATCTTGTTTCAACATATTATCCGAAATCATTAATTCCAACTGCATCAAACTGTGGTGTATGAAATGTCTATAAATTATTCATATCCGACATGGCCAAAAGATTAGAACATTTTAATGAAGAACGCCGATATTACTAATTAGTAGAAAGAATACACATATTTATGAAGATTCACAATGAGTCAAACAAGAAGTACATGGAAAATCAAGATGTAATCAAGATTTTAGAAGTTTTTATCGATAGCATTTAAAGGCTTTTAAGGTGAACTATTTCTCTGCCTCTCCGAGGATCTGTCCTTTTGTCTTGAACGAGGCTAAGATTTTACAAGGGCTAACACAGATATGAAATTTCCCTTAATATCCAAAATTTAAGGAATATTTACATAGGACCTATCCAATTGATCTTGAAATCAAAGATATTAGCAGGACACCTAATCTGCTTTTACCCAGATCTTTTGTTGTACAGATAAAGAGACAGATTTCTTGTCTCTCCCCCGACGAAAAGTCGCAAAAGTCACGGGAAGCGATACATATTGCATGCAAAGTACGACGGCGACGGCAACAACGTTAATTTTTATTAAATGCAGGATATTTTGAAAATACTTTAATGTAGTAACATCATATATTAGTAACATCATATATGGTCCACTAGTAGTACTTATCAAGTGCAACTCGACGGACATAAAATCATGAGAACTTGACCTTAATTGCATGGTTCAGTGACCATGTTAAGTTTCTCTGATTAAATCCATTTCTGGTAGGTCAATGATATTTAATATGTTAGTTGGTCTTGGTTAGTACATGTCTGTCTGGCATATGATTTTTCAAGGTTTAGGGACCACGATAAGTTTCTCTAATTCGGTCATTTTCTCAACAACTGTAAGTGGCAGGTCAATAATATTTAGTATGTAGCTTGGTCTTGGTAGAACATGTCAGACTGGCAGGTGATTTTTATCCATAACCTCAATTCCACGGTCTAATTTCATAGTATTTATTAGTGGAAGGTCAATGATATTTTGTTTTTGAGTTTATAAGCGATCAACTAAACACGGCTGTAATTCTCCGTGTAAAATGGATCCTATTGTTAAGCCAATATACAATGATCAGAATGACACAGATACTATACTGAAAAGCAAGATCAGTATTTTTCTTTACTGTTCAGTATACTTTTCCGCGTCATTTTGATCATTGTGTATTGGCTTAACAATAGGATCAGTTTGACACAGAGAAATACATCCGAGTTGAGCTGACCGCTATGAAGGGTTTGATTTAGACGACAAGCAGGGACATGTGAGGCATCTTTTAGGATCCACATTTGTTAAGTCTAAGCTATGTGACTAAAGTGATAAACTCAACTACCGAATTGTAAACTTTCCCTTTTTATGCAACAACATACCTTCAGTTCTCCAACGTATAATGTACACATTTCACAGTTGATTTATTACTGTCGGGCATATAGTTTGTACAGAGCAATGAAATAAAAGGGACAACAGGAAACACATACATTGGCTGAAAATTATAATTACATGCCACAGTCTGCTAGGGAACACTATCAAAAGCTTATATGTCAGGAATATGTCAGGAATGTGTCAGGAATATGTTCACTTAACATATAACTGATACAGACGTTTTTGATATGGTTTTCTTCAGTCTTTGTTTCTTTGGTCCCTGAAGAAATTCTTTGGCAATTACCATGATATTGTTGAAAAATATATCGTGTAGGAGTCCCAAATAAAATTTGACAATTCAGCTAGATTTTGTTTCGTCATTAGCTAGGCTATGGAATAGCCTAGTTAGCTAGGCTATGGAATAGCCTAGCTATATAGATAGTTCTTGGGGGGAAGTGAGGAATACGCTTGTGCAGTGAGGAGAAAGCATGCGCAGAAGACTATTGACAAATAGGAATTTCAGATTCTCGAAAATAAAAATGGCGTCCGGTTTCGTCCTGATAAAACGGGGCGGGGTTTAATTTTTCTGTTTCCTTGTGGAAGTTGAAAAGTATTATAAACATTTACTATAGGTGGTACTGGGAACAGGTTTGTAGAGGATGATGGGATTGGTATCGCAATATCGCTTAGCCAGATTTATAAATATAGATATGATAAAAAGAAGAAGAACAGTAATGTATAAATTTAAAACATAAAGATGAGGTATTGTGCAATAATCAATAATAAACAAATACTATTAAAGACTTTTCAATTGTGTTAAACAAAGTGTGATTGTAGTTTGTTAAGATACTTAGGCAATAGAGAACGAAAGATGGAAAGAGATAGAATTGCGTTTTTTGCGGAAGAATAAAGATCTACCGATGTTTATTTGTGTGTGCTGTAAAAGGTTTATTATTGTATCAATCCCATTAAATTAAGCAAGTACTAACTAGATGCATATTTATTGTTGTCAACATGTTGTGGACATAGCATGCTGCGCTAGAAAAACCCCTCAGTTACATTGGTTATAAGGATTGTCTGTGAAACCTGAAACCATAGTTGAAGTATTAAATGCTCAGAATTGCTAGAAAGCATTTACACAAATGCACTGCTTCGATACATGTATACATTTTAGTTCATAAAGTTTGTCTTTGTTGAGGGATAAAAGATTAAAAAATTAGCACCCTAGGAGAATGCAAAAACAAAAAACAAAAACAAAATTAGCACCCTAGGAGAATGCAAAAAAAAAAACCAAAAACAAAAACAAACAAACAAACAAAAAAACAAAAAGCAAAAAACAAAAACAAAAGCACGAAACTACTTTGAGTTCCTGTTGGCAAAAAATGAGAGGTTTGATCGAATCAGTGACTGTTTTATCACATGTGCAGAACAATAGAAGAAATTACAAAGAAGTATCGAGAAAAGCTTACTTCAAATATCAATTTGAATATACAAATACATCATGAGCCACCACACCCTTGTCAATCAAACACGCAATTTTCTATCCAAGGCTATTCCAAGGCTATTCCATAGCCTAGCGTATCGTTTTTATTTCATAAAAACCATTATCCGATTTATATCATCCACTTATGTTTATAAAGCCCCCTCGTGTTTTCTAGTTGATTTTAAATTACCTGTTTTGAACTTAGATTTGACTCACCAATATGTTGATACATGCCTAATCTTATGGATCATCTGGTTCACTCCTTTGGTGCTTTAGTTTTGACTGGTTTGCTTTTATTGTCGTATATTTAGTGATTGTCTGGTGTATTTTTGTTTGTTTTTTTTCTGTGTCTCTGAACTTAAATCATTGTAATGAACGTGTCTTTTGTTAGTTTTGAATTTTGCTGCCGTTGTTAAACATATGACACTATGGGGAAACTAATTGATCACTACTTCTGACACTATGAACACAGTTGAAATGCCCTATGTAAACATTTCATACTCCATAAAAAGTGAGAAAATATAGTTTGGCTAAATTTTGACATAAAAATGCCTCCAAACATGAACGATATTGAAGGACCTCGTTTGACATTGTTCAAAGGTCTTATTATGCAGATCTTGTATTTGTTGTCCAGTCCATCAGTACAGCAACTTGCGTCTCGTTTTCACAAAAAGTGTAATTATTTATAAGTAGAGGATGTGTGAAGATTTGTCAATATTGTATTTAACTGATGCAGTTTTAAGGATAAAAAGTTCTTTGTTATCTTTGTTAATAGTGTTATAAATGGATATAATTATATATAACCTGTCATTTGAAGAACTCTAATTGAGTTTCGACACCATGTACATTACATATCATATACTTATTTACAGTCACTGTAATGATGTATCATGTGTACTTTATATCACTTGGATGACGTTGCTAATTTTGGTTAGAGTTACACCCCTTTGTTCAAAAAGTTAATACTTGACATGGAACTATTGATAAAATATGACACAATTCATTATTTGTTCCATATAAAAACTATGATTTATCACATGTATAAAATTTCCAACTTGTACTTAACACCTTCTCAAACCAACAAATCATGTCAACTTACATTCAGTTTATTTATAAACATATTGACAGAACAACTATGACTAGCCTTATACAGTAATAAAAATACATGTACATATAGGCAATAATTTCTAAAATAATCAAGATAGTGTTTCCATGAACTTAAAGGGGAATGAACATGAGTAGAGTAACATGACACAAGTCAAGTACTGACGGGTTCACACAGATATTTCAGGTGATGTAAATGATATCTCTTTTCTGTGAGAATTTAATAAAAATAACCTTTTATTATATAATTATGACATAATATATCTATTGATTAAAAAAATCCTGAAATCTCAACAAATGTTAGATCAATCAAGCCATGGCAAGTGAAATTGACAGATGATATAGTGTAAATTATGCAGAAAATGGAGATTTATGACAAATATATGGAGAAATGATCATGCTTTATAACTTGTAGTGGCTAGACAAGGTCATTGTGATATTGCTTGTTAACAAGTATATTTTATTGTGTAACATTTATAGACAATACGTGATAGGTCATTTTTTGCGCATTCCTATAAAAGAAGACAAAAAAGTAAATGCTGTTGTAACATTGTCAACATTTGTGAAGAGTTTGTCATTTTTTGTTAAATCGGTTTATGGGTACCCATACCTCCCCTATCTCTGTTCTCAAAATGTTTCTCCTGTTAATGGATGCGGGATCGTCTACAAACATAAATTAAACAAGCAAAAAGTGTTCTTACAATTACTGTCATCCGTTGCCCGACAAAAGCACTAGTGTCTTGGGCTAGTGGACGATTACAAAATATAGACAAACCCAGTGCACTCATCAAGTCGACTGTAAAAAAAATTTTGCATTATAAAATAGTGAGGTGTCGGCACTATCAAGAGGTGGTCAGAATAACATTTAGAAATAACAAAAATAATAAATGCCAAAATTTGAAAGCATGATAGTGCATGTAGTATATCCATATGAGAAATTTTCTCAGGAACAAGTACACCATAGCTTGAATATTTAGAGAGCATACATCTCTCGCACGAGGAATCTTTTACGAACTCTACACTAACTCCAGTCTTAAGGTAGTTCTAATAAAAATTTCTGACAGAATTTTTTTTCTTTTAAGATATTTTATAGGTCTTAACCTATATATTCAAAAAATAAAATGAAAATGATATGTCACCGATCATCTTTTTCTGTTATCTGGCTTTGAAAATTAGGCCAAATTCAGTATTTTTCAGCAATATTTACAAAGAATACATAGGGAACTGTGATAACATGCTTATTGTTTATCTTTCATATAAAATAAATATCAGATTTTTAAAAAAAATTTTGATATTTCAGAGATATACACTTAAGCTATCTGTTACGCTGAAATAATCTATATGTCACCGTTCGATTAAGAGAGATATTTTATATAGTTTACGAAATAGACAATATTTACGGGAAAAGGGAGCTAATTAGCGAGAAAGTGTATGCCAATCTATTATGACGTCACAGTGAATAGGACAATACAGGAATATTCCGGTTTGAAAATCAAATCAATTCCGCATTCGACTCGTGTTTCGCAAATGCGCCAATCGAATGCGCCGTGTATTAGTGTCGAACTACCTTAAATAAACAATGATAGAATAAGGAGTATATGATAAAAAAAAATAAAAATGGTATATTGAAGCAAAGAAACAACGCTTTAATTGTTGTTCTTCATCTTCAAGTCGCCATAAGGCCTTGAATTAATTACTAGTACTTCGTCATTATTTAAAGTCAGCTTAACCACTTCATCAAAAAAGGGGTCTTATGTGATATCCCAGCGTCCGCGTAGGCGTCCTGTTAGGTAGAATAGTTTTTAAAGTCCATTCCTCCTTAGTGATATGTCTAACATCGACCATATTGGCATGCATGATGCACCATTTGATAACATCTGAAGTGCATACTTCAGGTATGCTTGACCTACCGTTTATGCCTTAGCGACTCTTTTACGTAGAATTTTGAAAGTCCATTCCTGATTACTGACATGTACCACATAAACCAATTATTGGTAAACATAATGCACATGTGGATGCCAGCTTCGATAAGTACTTTTGATGCTGCCACTCTGTGACCTTCATTTTACACATGAATGACTTTATTAGGAATGGTGAATGAAAGGATATGGAGTAAATGCACATGAGACATAGTCTCTTCCAATACATGGTAAAAACAAGCAAAGGAACAACGCTTTTATTGTTGTTCTTCATCTTGAAGTCACCATGAAGAATGATTATAGTCCATTCCTGCTTACTGAGATGATCAATGTGTGACACTGCTGCGCAACGAAGAGAGCTTAACAGGTCATGACTGCTTACTTTGTTTAAGTTTTAGCTATAATACTTTCAACAATTAAAATGTAAATGCAGGGGTATTAGTCAGGCTTTGTCGACAGTTCAGTTTTTAGCTCACCTCAGGAAGTGAGATGGGCTTACGTGATACCCATGGCGTCGGCGTCGTCGTACGGTTAGGAAGAATACATGTCCCACATTAACCATATTGGTATGTATGCTGCATTTTTGGATGGCAACTGCAATGCATGCTTCAGATGCTGACTTTGACCTACATTTTACGCATGAGCGACTTAGTTCGGTAGAATGGTTTAAGTCCATTCCCGCGTACTGACATGTCCCACTTCAACCATATTGGTATGTATTGTGCATTTCCGGATGACAACTGCAATGCATGCTTCAGATGCTGACTTTGACCTACATTTTACTTATGAGTGACATGGTTAGGTAGAATGGTTCAAGTCCATTCCTGCTTACTGACATGTCCCACATCAACCATATTAGTATGTATGATGTATTTTTGGATGACAACTTCAATGCATGCTTTTGATGCTGACTTTAACCTACATTTTACTCATGAGCGACTTGGTTAGGTAGAATGGTTAAAGTCCATTCCCGCTTACTGAAATGTCCCACATCAACCATATTGGTATTTATGGTGCATTTTGGGATGACAACAACAATGCACGCTTCGCTTCGGATGCTGACTGTGACCTATATTTTACTCATGAGCAACTTGGTAAGGTCGAATGGTCAAAATCCATTCAAGCTTATTGACCTGTTCAACATAAACCATATTGGTATGTATGGTGCATTTTTGGATGACAACAATGCATGCTTCGGATACTGACTGTGACCTACATTTTATGCATGAATGAATCCGTTAAAAAGAATAATTATAGTCCATTCCTGTTTACTGACATGTTTTAATGTGACAATGCTGCGCAAGGAGGTGAGCTTAGCAGGCTGTGGCTGCTTTCTATATTTTTATACCCCCGCTCCGAAGGAGGGTATACTGTTTTACCTCCGTCCGTCATCCCGTCCGTCCGTCCGTCACACATATTTTCGTCACATTTTTTCTCAGTTACTACAAATGACAGCCACTTGATATTTTGTATGATGCTTCAGTATTTAGTCCTGTACTGCTTCTCCCCTTTTCAGCCATATCGGATCACGACTTCCGGTTTACCGACTTTGTGCCTTTTTAGCTCACCTGACCCGTAGGGTCAGTGTGAGCTATTGCCACCACCCGTCGTCCGTCCGTCCGTTAACTTTTCACATTTTCATCTTCTCCTCTGAAACCACTGAAGCAAATTCAACCAAACTTTACAGGAATGATGTATGGAAGGTCCTTCACAAAGATTGCTCATTTCGTTCCGATCCGATAAAAAACATGGCCGCCAGGGCGGGACTTAGGTTTAACATAGGACCCTATGGGAAAAATCACATTTTCAGCAACTCCCCTGAAACTGCTGAACAAATTCAACCAAACTTTACAGGAATGATGTACTAAAGGTCCTTTAGACAGATAGCTCATTTTATTCCGATTCGACAAAAAACATGGCCGCCAGCACGGAACATAGTTTAACATTGGCCCTATGGGAAATTCACATTTTCATCTTCTCCTTTCAAACCACTGAAGCAAATTTAACCAAACTTTACAGCAATGATGTATGGAAGGTCCTTTATGAAGATAGCTCATTTTGGTTCGATCCGATAAAAAACATGGCCACACGCGCAGAACTTAGGTTTAACATAGGACCCTATGGGAAAAATCACATTTTCAGCAACTCCTTTGAAACTGCTGAATCAAATTCAACCAATTTTACAGGAATGATGTACTAAAGGTCCTTTACAAAGATAGCTCATTTCATTCCGATTCGACAAAAAACATGGCCGCCAGCACGGAACATAGTTTAACATTGGCCCTATGGGAAATTCACATTTTCATCTTCTCCTCTCAAACGACTAAAGCAAATTTAACCAAACTTTACATGAATGATGTATGGAAGGTGCTTTACAAGAAAACCCATTTTGGTCCGATCCGATAAAAAACATGGCCGCAAGCGCAGAACTTGTGTCTTACATAGGACCCTATGGGGAAAAAATCACATTTTCAGCAACTCCTTTGAAACTGCTGAAGCAAATTCAACCAAACTTTACAGGAATGATGTACTTAAGGTCCTTTAGAAAGATAGCTCATTTTATTCCGATTCGACAAAAACATGGCTGCCAGCACGGAACATAGTTTAACATTGGCCCTATGGGAAATTCACATTTTCATCTTCTCCTCTCAAACCACTGAAGCAAATTTAACCAAACTTTACAGGAATGATGTATGGAAGGTCCTTTATAAAGATGGCTCATTTTGGTCCGATCCGATAAAAATCATGGCCGCCAGCGCAGAACTTAGGTTTAAGGAGGTACATCACAGATACAGCAAAAATTATCCTCCATTCAAATTTCCTAAAAATTTACATAAATGTTTCTCATGTTATACTCTTTCCAAATACGAAATAAAAAAAAAATAGGTCTCCGACTTTGTTTTCAAGCTGTAAGGCAATATGTCTTGACTATTTTTACATTGAAATATATAGGAAATGTTAAAGGGGCCCGTCAAAATACATTATTTAAAAAATCCACCCATTCAAAATTTAATTTTATATCTCTATTTTACTGATCTATTTATATGCTTTCCAGAAACATAACAAAAAATGGGGGTCTCCGAGTTCGTTTTCTTGTTATTCTTGAAAAAACATCATTTTTAGTGGATTTTCAAATATGGCGGGAAAAATTTCCCGTATTTTTGACTATTTGAAATGATTTCTTCTTTCGTCAAGTTTTGATGAACATTTAACAACTTGTTTGCCATCATAAAGCAAAGTTATTCCACTTGTAGGTTTATCACAATGAGAGGACAAATATTGGATCATTATTTGACCTTCATATGACCTTGACCTTTGATTTTGAAGGTCAAATATTCGACACTCAGACAGGTCTGTTTCGGAAATATATTTATTCAGCAGGTATATTTTTTCATATTCTTTACCATTTATATGCGATTTTTAACCTTACTGTCATGATTTATTCTTCAGATAAGTCATGTTGTGTATCTTATACTTAGATATTTGATTTTTGGGGTTTACCGAGCCAAAACATGCTCTCTGCCATCATTGTACATTGACATATGTTACCCTGCTAATTCCTTCAAGACGGCATGTCATAATTAATGAAAACCAGCAGAACTTCTTTTTCAGGTGTTAAAATTGTACAACTCATATTTAGAAATGCGATTTTACTGACTTATGAGGTTTTCTGAGCCAAAACATGCTCTTTCCCATTTTGAACATGTACATTTGATTATCCTCAATGTTTCTGCAGTTGGTCAAATTGTACACCTTTTACGAAGATTTTTCATTTAACTGCTAATGAGTACTTCTTTTTGCTGTTTATGCTGCTGATGAGAGGTTACTCCTTGAAACACATGCTCAGCATAATGAAATTTATTGTTTTTTATGCAACATGGGAATTTTTGATATTTTGAAACATTGGGCCGATGCCACTGATGGTGGACCAGAGATCCTCGAGGGTATTCACAAGCCCAATAGTCAGACTTGGCTGACATGAAAAATTTACCTTGCGTTTTATAGAAATTTACTGTTTTTATAAAAATTCTAACCCCTGAGGCTTCATTTCGTGTATGGCATGCGGTAGGTGTCCTAGGTACTGTATTTGGCCTCCTATTTCAATATTTTTGGTAATGAATACTTCTTTTGTTTACCACTTTCGGATGATGGCTTTCCGTATTATTAGATTCTAATGCTGTTGATGAGGGGTTACTTCTTGTACAGCATAACGAAATTTACTGTATTTTATGCAACTTGGGTATTATTGGTATTCTGTGACTTTGTTTCATTTTTATATTCAAACCTATTTCAAAGCAACTCTTCCACCTAAGCTCACCATATTTGGCCTATAGCATTATCTAGGTGAACACATGTCAAGCAAACAGCTGTAATGTAACATTGTCCTTAATTCTTGACCTTGCCTTGAGGGCAATTTAAAACAACAGCTGTCGCCAAATGACAGCCAAATATACCCCCCGCTCATTGAACCCTGGATTGATATGGTAAGTGCAAATTTAAGTTGGTGTGGACACAATACAGGTGGGGAAAGTGTGGACACAATACAAGTATGGACACAATGATATAATTATCAAGAAAGAACTTTTCACAAGGATTCCAATGAAAATACTCTGTCTAAATCAGACAAATATGAAATTCACCCTTTTTTAGCCTATTTGACATTTTACACAAAAATCATAAGCATTAGAGAAATTTTATAACAACACTTTGAAAACAACTTTTCAAGAGAATACAATGACAACAGTCTCCAACAGTTTGACTTCACAATATCTATGCTTAAAAATTTTTCTACGAAAAAAAAAAGATAATTGCAGGAGAAATCAAGGACTGTCAAAGTCGAATTTTCTCCCCTTCCTGATTTCAAACAATAATCATATTTCTTCATACACATCTACATATAGTGTTCTTTCTTTGTGTAAAGTTTCATCAAAATCCTTCAAGTGGTTTAAGAGAAGTTGCGCTTATGAGGTAACCCATACATAGGGAATCAATGAAAAGTCAAAGTCAAATTATCTCCCCTTCCTGGTTTCAGACAATATATATATTTCTTCATGCACCTTTCCATTTAGTGTCCTTCCTTTGTGTAAAGTTTCATCAAGATCTTTTTAGTAATTTAAGAGGAATTGTGCTAACGAGATAACCCATACTTTGGGAAGCAACAAAAAGTCAAAGTCATATTATCTCCCCTTCCTGGTTTTGGACAATAATTATATTCGTTCATGCACATCTCAATATAGTGTCCTTCCTTTGTGTAAAATTTCATCAAAATCCTTCAAGTGGTTAAAGAGGAGTTGCGCTTACGAGAAGTGTGGACAGACGGACAGGCGGACGGACAAACAGATTAAATCATCTAGTAAAGAACTCGGGTATTTACTAGAAGAGTGGTCGAGATTGATAATTATAATGTCCTATGAAACATTACGTTCATGTCTTTCTTCATGTTAAAATCACTGAGATGTCAATTAGGACATCGGGAATTATCATTGGTCATGTGATCAGGAATTATCCAGTAGAAAAGTTTGTGAAAGAGTGAGGTATATAATATAGTTTAAAGTCTATTACAACTACCGGGGGGAGGGAGTAATAAAACAAATACAATAATAGACAACAATCTAGATGCTCA